>JAYDZE010075727.1:0-25081 GCA_034509125.1 Monilaria moniliformis
CCGAAAAGCCCTATTCGGCGATCTTATCGCACCAGAAATTCATAATTTCAACTAGGGCCGTTTTAGGGATATTACAGTATCATACCTTACCGAAATTTACGGTATACCGAAATTTCGATATTTTCGCTATTTTTTCGGTACGGTAAGTCCGGTATGCCGGTATTTCGATATTTTTCCCCACCCCTACTATCACTTACTAACAATAATTTATAAGTATATAATTAAATTTGTAAATATAGACATTTCAAAACAAAATCAAATAAATATTATAAAATGAATCGTTTGGATTTTTTATAACAAAGAAAATAAAATAAATTAAAGACAAAAATAATATACCACATAAATAACAAGATGAGAAAATAATAAGCCACATAAACAGTAATAAACTCGTATATTGAATAAATAATGTGTATAGCAAATTAGCTATGCATATCATTCATCCAATTGATCTTATTTGTGTAAATAATATGATTTGTTATATTGATGAAATAGATTAAATTTATTTTTTAATTAAAATATTAATATTATATTATAATCTTAATAAATTGAGGGTAAAAAGGTCTATACATTAAATACTAATTTTTTTTTAAATTAATAAAAAATATAATATAATATAACATTATGTTTGAAATATGAATCTATAAATTATTTGTGCTAAGTACTCGGTTAAATGATCTGTCGACAATTGCTATAACTCAAATAACATGATTTCATATTTTCCGTCTTCTCCCCTTTATTGCCAAATCCCCTTCTCATAAATACCTCACACTTTGCAACGAAAACGACGTGATAAAGGAGTAGAAACAAGTGTAGTAAAGCGAGAAACGAATTTGACGAACAAATGAAGGGGATTATTAAGTGGTATTTTACTGGTCTGGAGTAGATCTTTGGTTGCTTCAGGTACCGCATTATTTCAAAAAGATTTTTTTTTTTTTTTTTCAAATTTGATTTTCTTCTGCTTAGAGATTCTACTAAGCTCATAATGTACCTTTTGGATACTTCCTGGTTATTGTGTAATTTTTTTTGTGTATTTTTCTATCCCCTTTTCCCATTAGCCAATTTGAAGCTTTCTTATACAGTTTATTATTTATACAAAAACATGAATTTGCATCGCCATTCGTGGATAAATTAAATGGGAGATGGTCCAGTTTTTATAGCTTGCTGGAGGATTGATAGTTCATATTTATTTAGGTTCAGTTGATACCGTATTCATGATTTTCCAGAAAGAGCTGCTCAACCGGCTACTGTTTGATTGAGTAGTTATTAGGGGTATTTATTGATGTGTAATTGAAGAATACATAAATCTGAAGAAAAGAGAATGACTTTAGAAGCAAAAGCTTTAAGCTTTCTTTGCTTATTTTTACAAAGCGAGTCAAAATCTTCAACTGATTGTCGTCTGATTGATGCCAGCTTTTTTTCTTGAGTTCATGTGTTTAAATGAATTTAAACAAAAAATCATCTTTAATTTTTTGGGTCTTATTAGTTGCAGTGTTGTTATCCTTGTTCAGTTGTGTTGTTTGGTTGTCATCAAATACTAATTGTTGATGCAAACTCTTGATGAAGATTTTGAACAATATATCAGGAGAAAGGTGCTGGTGAAGCTGTAAAAGAGTTGGGAGTTTTTGTAATGGACGTTTATGATTCTGTAAGCTTAACTCTGTTCAGTGGTGGGTTTAGATTCGTGTGATTAATCACATAGCAAGACATTGAAATGGGTTCTTCCCGTGCTAATTGTGAAATAATTGAGGCGAAGAATGAGTTTAGCTCAACTCAGAAGCCACAAACACTTCCCGTACTGAAAAAAGGCTATAATAGAAGCTTCGAGGATGATATCAATAAGCTGTTCGAAGCTGTCAATGTTAGAACATCCAAGAGTTTAGATCTGTCAGACTCGTGGAGGAATGCTTCAAAGAGACCAATGAGGTCTCCTGGTTCTAACTCTCCGGGGCCTGGATTTTCAGAACCAGTTTCTCTGAAGCAGGCGCTCAGGGGTCTTTGCCTTTCTCAGGCAGCAGAGATGGCTGCAACAAAACGACTGTCGATGACATATGCTTCTCCTAGGATTTCAGAAGCTGGAAAAAACACAAACTTGTACAGGTCTGTCGTAACTGAGGCTGGCGGATCTGGCTGCTCTCCAGCTCAAAATCGAGAAAGCAGGAAGGAAATATATCCCATGACAGAAGAAAGTACCTCATATTCTTCTGGGAGTTTGAGTCGGCACCATCGGTCCTTCAAGAATTCACCTGTGCAAAGTTCCTGTTCTTCTCCTGGTTATAGCATCAAACAAGATATGAAGAATATAGTACGCATATCTAGTGAACCGGTACATCAAGTAGCTGATTCTGATGGATATGGTGTTGAAAAATCTATGGTAGATGGAGAAAATGTCGCATGTAGTGCCAGTAAGCTGCCTCGTAATCGTGAAGAGTCTAAGACTGTTTCCCCGAATCAGAGTGCCCATTTTTCTTCCCAAATTCCTGTTACCTCAGAACTCGAGGATACAGAGTCCTCTCCTGTTTGTAATGATATTGCGCAAGCTTCAGAAGTTGATAAACAGGTGAAGGAAATTGCTCATTCACTTGAAGAAAAGCATAGTTTATTGTCTGCTCCGCCTCATCGCAATTCTTGTGATGGCCAAAACAAGGTAGCAAGTGGTCCATTCGAGGATTCTGCCACTTCCTTGGAAGTAGTAAAAAGGGCAGGATGTAGACTGAGACGAAAGCTGAAGTTACAGACTGTACCTTTGTCAGGTGCAGCGAGAAGCAATAAAGACGTTAGATCGGCTAAAACCACCCCTCGTACTGTCAGAACAGTCATGAGGAACAAGAATCTCATCATAATGAAATCAAAGAAGGTAGTTGCATCAGCTGATGGTAATTCGAAATCATCTAACGAAGTAAATGGTAGCTTGGACCATGGTTCTGGACAATTAATCTGCCAGAGGTGTCAATGTGCTTTACAGGATACAAATACGGATTCCAGTGGCAATCCTCCGACAGCTACTACTACTGAAACTCTTACAGGTGGTGGGAACCGCGTGGCAAGCAAATCAGATTCAGTTCCTTCTGGCTGGGAGAATAGGGTTACTCAAGTTAATAAAACAAACACGACAATAAAATTGAATGAGAAAGGGGACCTCTCCCAAAGCTCGAGCAGCATATGTGATTTCAGTAGCAGCACCACTAGCCTCAGTGAAGAGAGCAGCCTAAGTGGGTCGACTTACGGAAACAGACCACACATGTCGAAGGACATGAGGTGGGGAGCAATTAACTGTGTAAGGAAACAATGCGGCTTCCTAGGGCTGAGTCACTTTAATTTGCTTAAAAAACTTGGCTCTGGGGATATAGGCACTGTTTATCTTGCTGAGCTGATAGGAACAAACTGTCCATTTGCAATAAAAGTTATGGATAACGAGTTCTTGGCAAGAAGGAAGAAGATGCCCAGGGCTCAGACAGAGAGAGAAATTCTGAGAATGCTGGACCATCCATTTCTTCCTACACTTTACGCGCAGTTTACATCAGACAATTTATCATGCTTGGTCATGGAATTTTCTCCCGGGGGAGATTTGCATGTTCTCCGACAGAAGCAGCCTGGCCGATATTTCCCAGAGCAGGAAGCAAGGTATAGAATTTAGTAACCGTTAATATTCTGAATTTCATGCTCAGCATTGTGCAATGAAATGTGTGAACTGTTCTTGTTTCCTCCTAAGTTCTTTGTCTATAATCCAATATGAAATGTGCTGAAGTGTATGCTCTGCGCTGTGCAATGAAATATATCAAATGTTCTTGTTTTGTCCACATTTATTCGTATATAATTCTGAATCGTATGCTCTGCGTTGTGCAGTTAAATGTTTGAACTATTCTTGATTTTCCCTCATTTGTTGTATATGAATCAATATGAGAAATGACAAAGACTGAAAAGCAACATAGTTGATGGCACTAGCAAACATAGATGAGAACAACTACAGCTTTTGCTGTAAAGAGATTGCTCAGGAAAATAAAAATATGACTGGTTGTTTGTTAAATTTTGTTAGCCCGTTGATCTTTCTCTTTTAACGTTTTGTCCTTTCAGATTTTATGTTGCTGAGGTCCTTCTTGCTCTAGAATATCTACACATGCTTGGTATTGTGTATCGAGATCTTAAGCCGGAAAATATTCTTGTCCGTGAAGATGGTCACATCATGCTCACAGATTTCGACCTGTCACTTAGATGTTCTGTCAACCCAATGCTCGTTAAATCTTCAATGCCGGGGATGGAGCCACCTCGGGTTTCTGGTCCTTGTGCAGGATCTAACTGCATCGATCCCTTCTGCAACGGACCTTCATGTCAAGTCTCATGCTTTACCCCTAGGCTCTTCCCTGCCAATGCTAGAGCGAGGAAGCTAAGAGCCGATGCTGCAGCTCATGCTAGGTCGTTACCTCAGCTTGTAGCTGAGCCAACAGAGGCACGATCCAACTCCTTTGTTGGCACACACGAGTATTTGGCTCCGGAGATCATCAAAGGGGATAGCCATGGCAGTGCTGTTGATTGGTGGACATTTGGTGTTTTTCTGTACGAGCTTCTCTACGGGAAGACTCCATTTAAAGGTGCTGAAAATGAGGAGACGCTGGCTAACGTGGTTTTACAGCCGCTGAGATTTCCCGACTCCCCTATCATTAGTTTTCAGGCCAGGGATCTCATCCGCAGCCTTTTGGTGAAGGAAGCAGAGCATAGGCTGGGTACACAAACTGGAGCTGCTGAGATCAAGAGGCACCCGTTCTTCGAGGGCTTGAACTGGGCGCTGATTCGCTGCGCCATCGCGCCCCAAATCCCCGAGTTCCACGACATTGGGAATCCGCAAATGGCGCCCTCTCATGACAAGGGGCCGCGGTTTATCAACTGTAGTGCTGATGAAGAACATCTGGAATTCGAGTTGTTTTAGTAGGAAGACGCTCGTCTGGAACAAGTCTGGTGCAGGTGATGCGCGTCTTGACCTGTCAGACCGCCCCATGCGGAGAAATGCATGTTGTTGAGGATGCACGCTATATATTATTGTGAGTGCCACTAGCCAGCACTGGATACTAATGTGATGCTACAGTTAGAACCAGTTATTTGCCAGTCGCTAATGCATATGCTGGATGCAACGATCTCGAGTTGAGTTGAGTTGCGTCGAGTCGAGTCGAACACGTGCTCGAGCTAGTTACGCATACTTGAGTATATTCTGCGATTGAAATTTGTAATGTTGAATATCTCTATTTAACGTTGTAGAATTGTTGATTTTTCTACCAAGGAAATCCCTTTTTGTTCATCAGATATAGGAAATGTTAATTTTAAATAAGTTACCTATTTGCTAAAAGTAAAGTTTTTAAATTTCATTTCGAAACAGTGGCGGATCTAGAGGGGGCCGGAGGGGCGGCCGACCCCCCCTACGGGTAATTTCCCCTTATCCCAGCCGGAAAATTGTCATGGTCGCCCCTCCCTCCCTTAGCCGCCGGCCCTTCCCGAAAAAGAAGATGGCTGAAAATTTTAGCCTAACGCAACTAATTCTGCCCCCTTCGTTTTTCACTTCTGAATCCGCCACTATTTCGAAACATTATAATTTAGGGAAATCAATTCTTTATATGTTTAACTTCCTCAACACCTATTTTAATGTTTTACTATACAAAAACACTACTATCGGTTAACACCATACCCTTTTATAAAAATCAATATAGTTCGATGATCTAAAAAAAATCAATATACTTCGTGAATGAACAAATCGAAAATAGAAAAGGAAAAAGAAAAAAATAATCCATATCAGAAACTTCTATTCACTCAATATTATGTCTGTATGTTTAAAAATTACGCGCCACCACTAACCTCCATACTCCATAGAACTCGCCGCTCGACTCGCAGCTCCGCCTCCGCCGCCACTACGGTTCTCCCATCATATTCAGTGTCATTGAGTAATCTAATCCGTCTTCAGTAAGTGTGTGGTTCTTTAATCATTCATCTCTTGTTTAGGTGAAGGACGACGAACTAGGGTTTTAATCTTTTTATTCAGGAATCACTGGCTATATATACATATTTTTTAAGCAAAACATAACAATTTTTGTAGTATTTTTCCTGGTGATATTCTCTTATACGTATTGCAGTATAATTGGTGGACTCTCACAAGTACCAAATGGCTGAGTCTTCAAGGTAAATGAAAGGCGAACTGCCAGATATTTATTCTCATTGCGATTTTGAATTTACATTTGTATAGTTAGAAAAAGAAAATGTAGTTTTCATCCGCATTCGCGGTTTGGAAGAGATTCGAAAAGTGATTTATTGGTTTTGTTTGAATCGAAATCTTCAGGGAAGATAACAGTAATTTGCTTCGGGTGTTAGTGGCTACTGATTGCCATCTTGGTTACATGGAGAAGGATGAAATTCGCCGGCATGATTCGTTTCAGGCATTTGAAGAGATTTGCTCAATTGCTGCACAAAAGCAGGTGTATGATATAGTTCTTTTAATTCCGATTTTGCTTAATATGCAAAATATGATTTTGCTTCTGTAATTTAGTGGAAATTACCATTGGTATTCATAATTTTCAAGGGTCTAACTGTAACATGTCGCACAGTCAATTGATTAGTGTAGTACACTACAAGTATATATGAATTTCCCAGGATGGCACAAAATCATTGGTTTGGCAGTGTTTTCTATGAGTGTTGAGTTTTTCATTTCCCATGCCCCCGATTTTGGTTCTTAAATGTAATTTTGCTTTCTCTTGTGAGACATTGTTTGGCTTGTGATTTGTTCATACAGTGTCTTCACTATTTTTGTTCTTTGTCAGGTTGATTTCATACTTCTAGGTGGTGATCTATTTCATGAGAATAAGCCTTCAAGGTCAACCTTAGTCAAAGCCATTGAAATTCTCCGTCGTCACTGCCTCAGCGATAAGCCAGTGCAGTTCCAAGTTGTCAGTGACCAGACAGTGAACTTTGCCAACTGGTATTCTCTTTCTCTGAGAACCTCTTTTATCTTAATCATCACCAATATCTTTGTTCCGTTCTCTATAATGCTACTTCTTGAATACTCTTGGCTTCTCCCAATGCATCCTTAAGCCCAGCTATTCAACAAAATCTCACTTTCTGAGATGTCTTGTAGATTTTACTGAATACCTGTCTGTGTTTTCTTTATGTAGCTTTGGCCATGTAAACTACGAAGATCCGCACTTCAATGTTGGGTTGCCAGTTTTCAGCATTCATGGAAATCATGATGATCCTGCTGGAGTGGTATGAATTTTTTATGGTAAACGCAGTGCTTGTTTCTCTCTAGAATCACTACATTAACTGCTGACATTTTCAATTCGAAAAACATAATGAGATTCAAAACCTTCTCTTTGTGCACCTGAGGAGAGTTTAGTTTTACAGCTTAAAAAGCTAATAAGATGCTTGATTGACTCTAACATTCTATTACCTCACCGTACAGTTCACTGTAGACCTGGATACTGGAATTAGGATGTTATGTTATGTTAAATGTGAAGTTCTCTGGCTCACTCTATCATGCTTTTCCCAACTTCATGTAAACCTTGAATTGCAAATTTAGTATGAATTTTGATTTGTTTTCTGGGGTTTCTTGTTAACTGTTGTTGCAGGACAATCTTTCTGCTGTTGATATTCTTTCAGCATGTAATCTTGTCAACTATTTTGGAAAATTGGTTCTTGAAGGGTCTGGTGTTGGACAGATCACTCTCTACCCTATTCTTATAAAAAAGGTGTTATCATAACTTACTTTGAAACTTATCCAGTTGGAGCAGGAATATTAGTCTTTTACTTCCTCGGTTCAGTAAATGACATGTGCCCATAATTGTATTATAGGGCTCAACATCTGTAGCTCTTTATGGCCTTGGAAATATCAGAGATGAGCGCTTGAATCGGATGTTTCAGGTACATAGGCTGTCTGACCTGGGTTATTAATACAATCAAATCGGCCTGTTTCATCTTATTACTCTTGTTTTGTGAGAAATAGACGCCACATGCAGTGCAGTGGATGCGACCGGAGTCCCAAGAAGGTTGTCAAGTTTCAGACTGGTTTAATATATTAACACTTCATCAAAATAGGTAATAACCAACAATGAGATTATATTTGAGTTCAATGTAGATGATAACCATCAAGTCTAAATAATATAATAATTGACTATCTATAAGCTCTTCCAAGCCATGGTTGTATTGATTGCACTTATTAATGGAATCTTCACTATTGTTTTCAGAGTGAAGACAAATCCAAAAAATGCAATAAATGAACATTTCTTGCCTCGATTTTTGGACTTTGTTGTTTGGGGGCATGAGCATGAATGCCTTGTTGATCCTCAGGTTCCAGACGGCTGTGGTCTCCTTACTGGTTCACTATTTGATCATAGTTTCTGATTGATGATTGTTTGGTTGACAGGAAGTACCAGGAATGGGTTTTCACATTACACAACCTGGTTCATCTGTTGCAACATCATTGATTGATGGTGAATCAAAGCCAAAACATGTGCTGCTTTTAGAGATCAAGGTTGTAATTGACTGAATTTTGCTTTGCACCCGTCTTCCTTTTGGTTTTTATTAATTTCATAATGCTTTTATTCTTTCAATTTCCATAATACCTAAATAATTTGTATATGTACTACCAAATGCAATGTAGGGGAATCAGTATCGTCCGACAAAAATACCTCTGATTTCAGTGAGGCCATTTGAATACACAGAGGTATATTTATCCTTCTATGTGGAATAACTAGAGAAACTTCAACTACATTTTTTATAGTCTATGATGTGAAGGTGGTGCTAAAGGATGAGCCTGACATAGACCCTAACGACCAGACTTCAATTCTTGAACATTTGGACAAAGTGGTAAGATTGCTGTATCCTTTTGTGCTCCTCCTTGTATGTTGTAAACAAACTCTTCCCCTTAGAATATACTCATTAATTACAAATTTTGGTAATTCAACTGCAGTACATATTTTGTCATTCTTTGGTTCCACTTCTGTAGGTTAGAAATTTGATAGAAAGGGCAAACCAAAAGGCTGTCAAGAAACAAGAGCTCAAGCTTCCCTTAGTTCGAATAAAGGTAATTCTTGTATCTATATTGTTATTTTACCTTCTTTTTTCTTTCATTTGTTAATTTATTATTATTACTCTGGTAAATTTTACATTATGCTCAACTTTATTTGCTTTTGAAATAAATAGGTCGATTATTCTGGGTTTATGACAATAAATCCACAAAAATTTGGGCAAAAGTATGTAGGGAAGGTACGCAATTCCTTTTCCCTTCAACCCGATTAAAAATAAAAGGAAGTTTTCATTGCCGACGGTTCTCACAACTTCTACAATATAGGTTGCAAATCCCCAGGATATTCTTATATTTTCTAAAGCTTCTAAGAAAGCTCGCGGTGACGGTGAGTCCCATGGCTCGCTTGCCTCTGGTTTCCTATTGTTAAAGTTAAATATGCCAACATGTCTTTCTTAGGGCACCATACTTTTGTCATATATGTAATTACACCATACATTATGGAACATAATTTTGTAATGTGCATTTGGATCTTTGATAATTGTCATTTTGTCACAATCTAAACATGTCAGTACTACTATCTTTTACTGATGTCATATTATAACTGTTGAGTACTTCTTTATCCACATCCTCTTGCGCACCTCCTTTCACTGCTCTTTCCTTTAGATTGTATTGACGTTCAGCACAGTTTCAGATCTTATCTTTATTCTTGTAAGTGCGTTAGTGATGACTTTACTATTGTATTATGTAGTGGATGAATATTGATGACTCTGAACAGCTCCGTCCAGAGTTGGATATCTTCTTTCATCCTTGAGTGTCACAGCTGATGGGGACCAATTTTATTTTGCACTAGGTAAAATTGATGACTCCGAACGACTTCGGCCAGAGGAATTGAATCAGCAAAACATTGAAGCTTTGGTTGCTGAAAGTAATCTGGTGCATTTCACCACCATTTATTCTCTGCACATTTTGAATTGAATAAACCAATACGTTCATCAGAATCATCACAAATTGGTGAAATTGGCTCTTCTGTAGTACAATACAAGAGACTATCAATCTATTTTGTGAATATCATTTTTTATGATTTACCTATAACAACCAAAAAGCTAGAAGTCCCAGAGTGGATAAAGGGCACTAAATTTTATGCAACCAAGTTTCCAACATATATATGTTACAAAGTTTCCAAAATTGGCTTCCTGATTCTGTCAAAAGATGCCTCAGTGTCTACCCCAACTTAAATCTGTGTATTTTGAGAAAACAGTTTCTTTACAAAATTATGACATTAGGAATAAAGTTTTGATAATGATTCAATTTCGTATTTATTTCTTTAGTTTAAGACCTCATTGTACAATATGATTTTCAGAAGATGGAGATACTTCCCGTCAATGATTTGGATGAGGCATTACACAGTTTCATCAATAAGGATGATAAGATGGCTTTCTATGCTTGTCTGAAATACAACCTAGAAGAAACTCGTGTAAGTGATTTGTAGTGATATCATTCCTGGGTATCAATCAGGCAGTCACACCGATGGTGCTTTAATATCCTTGCTGTATCTTTCTAACTTGAAGTCTTTTCTACAACAGAATAAGATATCTCTTAATCCAGATGTTCAAAAATTTGAAGAGGAAGACATTATTGTCAAAGTTGGGGAGTTCTTAGAGGCAATAAATCTTTTCCCTCCATTATTCTTTCCTTTTTCTCTGTCTACTCATGCTTCAGTAAATAACTAATCATTTAGTTGCTTACATATTGTGTACCTGATATTCTGGGTTACTTTTATTTTTCTGTAATATTTATCATTGATAGTGAGGTTACCAGAGAAACTCATGAACTTGGCATGGTTTTGCAAACGAGCATGGTTGTGAATGCTACTTGACTTTTCATCTATGCATTTTGCTATTTTGAAAAGAGGCGCTGACCAGAATATGATATCTATGTTTTTCGCCAAATTGACTGTATATTTGAGATGTGCAGCGCCATGTCCCTGTTTAAATTGCGTTATCAACCTTAAAGGGCCACCTTTGATGGAGGCCTTTTGTCGACTATAAAGATGGCATAATGAAAATATATATGTGTTTATTTTCAGGAACGTGTCAAAGAAAGATCTTTGAAGCCAAGAGACTCCCAACAGCTCATGTTTAGTGGCCAGCCCTTGGTATCTTTTATCTAGCCAATACAAACAGAAGTTGTTCTAGCTAGCTATATGATGTATTTCATTGGTTGCTTTGTTATCACAATTCCTACAGAATGTCAAAAGTAGAAGTACTCAAGGAGTTGCTAGTACTACTTCCTTCAGTGATGATGAGGATGCTACTCCACTAACGGGCTCAAAGTCTACCAGAAAGGGCAGGAGAGAGCCATCACAGTCTTTGAGGTCCTCCCAGAATATTACGGAAGTTAGTAAGGCGACTGGAAGAGGAAGGGGAAGAGGGAGGGGCAGGGGCAGGGGTTCCAGCATACTAAAGCAGACCACACTAGACACAAGCTTGGGTTTCCGTCAATCACAAAGGTCAGCTTTTCTCAATGTGTCAGTTGCTGCTTTCTGATATGCTGCAATGACAGATCCCTTACTCAAGCAAATACGTTTCTTTCTTTCGCCTCACCTTATATTCTTGTTGTCCTGTTAATGCCTACTCTCTGTGAGAAGTGCTCAGCTGAAGCTTGTGTAGGGTGTTACAGTGGCAATAAATTTAGATGGAAATCTAAGTCTAATAGAAATTCATCTAATTTTTCCATGAATTCTTTGACTCCCTTTTTCTGCACTTGGTTTGCCTGTTGTGTGGTTTCTGGTTCTTTTAAGAATTGTATATATGGAGTTCAGAAACACTATCTACACATAAAATTTCTCCAAAGAATGGCTATATGTTATATCTCTCAACAGAATTGGGCTATTGCATACTAAACTGCCTTACTGTGTTCTCTGCAGAAGGTGGAAAGACTTATATTACTCTCTTGGCATTGCTTGGTTTCATAATAATTATAAATATGTTGGTGAATGCAAAACCTGCAATGTTTGTCGATTTGAGATCCAAGCTGAATGATTTTCTCTGAATTTTATTATAAAGTTTTATGAGGGGGCATGAATCTTTAGTATAGAAACAGGGTAACAGCACATGTTTACTTGCATAAGGCATACATGATAGAGATTTGAGGATAACTTATCAGCACTGTTTCATCTACCTTATTGAGCTTGGAGAAGAATCTCCTATTTGATATTATTGGACTGCAGATCTGCATCAGTTGCTGCAGCTGCTTCAGTTCGGAGTTTGGCTGATGAGGAGGATGAAGTCGATTCAGATTCAAATGATGAAACAGCAAGAGTTGATGTTAATGATATTGCTGATGATTCGGTATTGACAGTCTCCTTGTATGAAGTGTCTTATGCTCAGTGATCTTTTGAGCTTCTATCCGTTTAACAATAATTTCTGCATATGTTTCCAATGCAAGGATGAGGATGAAACTTTGCAAGGGAAGGGCAGAAAAAGAGCTGCTCCAAGGGGAAGGGGTAGGGGTAAAGCTTCCACCTCAAAAAGGGGAAGGACAACAGATAACTCTTCATCCTCACTTCATAGATTGCTATCAAGTAGAGATGATGAAGACGATGATGATGATGACATGGGGAAGAAACCAAATAAATCTCAACCTCAGGTAATGATGCTGTTCTGGATAAAACAATTTCCCCCTTCTGTATGCTGTATATGCCTTAAATCCCCTGGTAACCTTAGTAGGATGATTCATGGCTACATAATCTCCTTTCCACATGGTTCTGTCATTTCATCTTTAGCTTAGCTGAAGCTTTTCATCTCATGCTTGTGTCATGAAATAAGCTCGAGCAAGTATAGATGAGACTTATAAGCGTTAGGGGATATAATTATTAAACCACATCAGCTAATTTACTTTTTGGATCATTCAACTCGAAAGACAGATATTGAGCCTAAAACTTTAATTGTAGGTGAAAAGAAACTATGGAGCTTTGAGAAGGTAGCTGAAAGCAGGCATCTTAACTGGGGTTGATACCGCCGATTGATGTAATTGTATGGGTCATGGACAATGGCTTCCCACAACTCGATATGGTTGTTTTTTAGTGCACTATCCCTCTCTGGTCGTCTTCATCTGCTTCTTGTCATGCGGATTTGGTAGTGGAAAGTTTGCCATTTCTGAGTTGGTTAGATTGATGCTGAGCTTTGTAATTTAACCGGACGGTGGTGGCCAATGAATCGTTATCTTTTGTAAAAGTATCCCCTGGTGTAAAGGTTAAAACCTATTCATGTTTTTTTTAGTGCTATCTGCATTACATGTTCTAATTAATTCGGATAGGAACTTTTCCCCTTAAGTTGTGATATATGAGTGGAAATGGATTATATAACTTCCTTTTGTACGGAAATTATCAAAATATAAAAGATTTATCTACGAGTAAAAAATAAAAATAGAGTTGTGATATATGAGTGGAAATGGATAATATAACTTCCTTTTGTACGGAAATTATCAAAATATAAAAGATTTATCTACGAGTAAAAAATAAAAATAGGATTATTTATAGGGGGAAGATTATAAGAGTTTCTTACGCTAACATTCCAAATTTTGCTTTCTTTGTCTTCAAGAATATAAAATATCGTATAATGTTGAGTTTGTAAGAACTAATTGCCTACATTATCCTTTCAAAACATGTAAAATGGACATTTTTCTTCTATAAAAGAAAATTGAAAATTCTCTTACTAGACTCTACACTAGCAATTTCTCCTCGTATGATATTTTTCATGTTCTACTACAGTTATATTTTTGTTTCCTAATTCAAGATGATGAAAACGTTCATTTCTAATTAATAGATTTGGAGTTCCAAAAAAAATAATATTTTAATGGGTAATGCAACCCATTTTATTAAAGAATTTAAAATAAATAAAATTGTTGCGTGACTGACTACAGCATTCGCATGGCAGAATACACTTGAAACTGCTAATTGTATGTTCGACTTCCGAAAAGAAAAATCATTAAATCGTTTCATGACCCTAACACACACACACACACACTCTTTGTTCAATGGCTACAACAAAACCGAGAACCGTATGTGGAGTCAGCGACATCCACGGCTACATAACCAAGCTGCAAAACTTGTGGTCTAACCTCGAAAAAGCAGTAGCCTCCTCTGATTTCCAGTCAGCCCTAATAATTTTCCTGGGCGATTATTGCGACAGAGGGCCAAATACCAAGGAAGTGATGGATTTCTTGATTTCACTCATCCCCAAGTACCCTAATCAACATCATGTGTCCCTCTGCGGCAACCATGATCTCGCATTCGCTACTTTCTAGGGACTTCTCCCCAGCCCAATCGACGGCTCCGATTTGTCGGCCACGTGGAAGGAGTACGCGATGAATGAGGAGAGAGAGAGAGAGAGAGAGGGGTTGTATAAGGGCGAAGGACACGAGAATATGCATTTGCAAGGGAGGAGGTGGGCGGGTAGGATGCTTGGCTTTAATCGCGCCAAGAACACTGATTATCAGGGTTCCATTTACGATGCAGCCCCTACTTTCGAGTCATATGGGGGTCCGCATGGATCTGCAGGTATGATTTTCATGTCTTATAGACGACACAAACACACACGTGTGTGTTTGTGTGTTGCTCACCTGTGTTGCATCGAGTTTGGTTTTCGAGCTCTTTAAGGAATCAATTATGTTTAGTGTTTAATTGGTTCTTTAAATTATGCTTTTAGCTTTTGTGAAGAAGATTCCATATACTTACTTTGCGTTGAGCATCTCTTTCCGGAGTTGGATTGTGGAAGTCTACATTTCTAAGATCTTTTCACTCCTTTTGGGCCTCTTCACGTATATACGCCTTGACAAAAAAATATTTGATTTTGGTTTGTTAATAAAGTCAATTGGATTATGATTTTAAGCCTTCTAATTTTTAGTTCTTTTGTTCTCTTGTTCAAATTGGAAAGTTATTCTTGGTGGATTAGTTCATAAGGATAGCTCTCTGGGAAAAATCCTTAAGCAGCTTCAATTGTAGGGTAGTCTACTGTTTGTTTTTTTTTTTGGATTTGATGATTCGTATTAGTATTGTGTTCTAGCTAAGCTTTGTTTGACCTTGGGCAATGGTCCCCTGCTTATTCAGATCATGTGACTGTATCTGTATGTCTGTTGGAGCTGCCCGATATTGAGTCGATCTAGTGTGCTCTCTTTCAGTTTCTTGCCTATGCCCTTTAGGTTTCTCGAATAAATTCAAGTGATCCAGTAGAGATAAGACTATGGTTTAGATGGATCAACTTCGAAATACTCTTGAATTTGATAGCAATTTCAGTTTAAGATGTCGTTGTTTCATATTATGATGTGTTGCACATGCTACAGAGTTGAGGAAGACAGTTCCAGACGAGAACAAGAAGTTTCTTGCTGATTTGGTTTGGATTAATGAAGAGGTAAGTAAGCCTAGAGATCCTCTGCAAGAAACTAGTGGAATAACTTCCATATAGTGCTCTGCAAAAAAGAATCAAACCAAACGACTAACTTGGCCTATTGAATCTGCAAGGAAAATGTGACTATAGAGATAGAAAAAGGATTGCAGAACTGTAAACTGATAGCTGTACATGCTGGTTTGGAGAAAGGTAAAGAGGTCAAAGAGCAGCTAAATTATCTGAAAGCCAAGGATACAAGGATCCCTAAAGTCGAACCTCTTAGTGGAAGAAAGAATGTTTGGGACATCCCGGAGGTGATTCTCTTAATTCTCAACTCTTGTTTGAAAAAAATTGTGTGATATTTGATATATTTCTTGATCTTGTGTTGCTTGCTTGGTTTCTTGTAGGAATTGATTGAAACTCCAACTATCGTGGTGAGTGGTCACCATGGAAAGGTCCATATTGAAGAGTTGAGGTTAATAATTAATCAAGGAGGTGGTATGGTGAATAACCCGGTGGCTGCTATTGTGCTCCCATCAAAGACCGTCGTGCTCGACACTGAACAATTGGTGAAATAGTCTCTAATTCTCGATCAGCTTCATCAGAAAATACTGAGAACCTGATACTGTTTTTTGTCGATTGACCAGTTTTTTTGGATGGGATTAGGGATTTAAGGTTGCTTATAAGCTCCAAAATATCTGATGAGTTAATATAGTTTGTTTTGAAGGGCTTGTTGTAGACTCATTTATACACCCATCTATGTACATGTGGCTGCCGGGATTCATAATCTCACTGTTGAATTTTTGGTCTATGACGAAGCGCAACTTCATTGGTAAGATGCTTTATACTTTCCAACTAATAAGTTGGTTGGAGATTATAGCCACCTCAATTGCAAGTGTAGAAATTGGTAAATTTAAATATAATTGTAGAAATGTGTGAATTGTAATATAAAAAAAATGGTTAATTTTTGTTCTTTATTTAATCTGTTTCATAAAAATTAGAAATCACACCAATCCTAGAAATTCTAGAGGTTGGAGATGAATCACGATCTCCACCAAAACAAACTCGCACACTTGGCTCCTCTACAGAAACAAGCTTCATTTTGAATTTGTTAGCAATCGGAGGGTAGTGGGGGAGGCGCTCCAATAATCCAATTATTAGAGTATCTAATTACCAAGGTGGAGGAAATTATAATCTGGAACAAATGGTGCTATATGCTGGATGACGTTAAGAGCAAATATCCGGCATTTAATCCAAAGCCTTAACACGAATTCTATCTCTCAGAAATACTAGAAGTCCAAAACTACGTTAACTCCTATTTTCCCTCCCTAAAATGGCGAAAACCAATTTACTAACATTGAGAAATGGAACAAATAGCTTTGCTATCTAGTCATTTGTAATGTGACACTTGAGTAACAAAAGGAAAATCGACATTGAAAAGGTTCAATTTTCATCACTTTCTGAACCATCATCATCAGAACTCGAACCCTTTGCACCATCATCATGTACCGAGCCGTTTGCCACAGCTCCTTTAGCATCTTTACCCCTGACATCCTCGTCATCTTCGCTGTACTCACTCTCGTAATCATCATCATATTCATCGTCGCCTTCCTTGTCTTCATCTTCAGCTCCATCCTCTAACGATGGCACTTCATCTGTAGAAACAATGTTCCTCGTGCCGGCACGAGTTCGTTTCAATACCTTGAGCTTAACATTGGACTTTGCATCACAACCTATCCATGCATCACACAAGCAGTAGGAGGTCAGGTTGTAATTTCCCTCGGACGGGGCCTGGAACTTGCCCATCACCAGCCTCGAACCCGATTTCACTCTATTGATTGCTTCTTTTACAGCTATCTTAATATCCTTTGCACTAGCACCAGACCCCTCCTTCAACTCTTGAATTGCTTTAGACGCAGCAATTATTGCCGTCGCCTCATCCATGAAATTAACCTTTTGTGACATCCAGACATTGTTTGAAGATGCGTCTGCGAGCAGTAACCAAAAATTCTCCTCTTTCTCATAGGGGAAGTAGGGAGCGTGCGGGAAGGCACGAATCAAGTCATTCCATCGCCGAAGAGTAATCCAAGCTTGCATGGTCACAATGTCACCCTCTTGTATTCCCTCCTCACCTTCCGTCTCACATGTTAAATCAATTGAAATGGAAGGCATCATTTCAAGAACGATCTCCACATCTTGGGCTTCAGCATCAGAAAAGCCAGCAAACTGAGTCAACAGCTCTGCACGCTCTTGTTGTTTCATTTCACGAAGATCTTGGAATGAGCGAACTTTCTAAACAGAGACAAGGACTCAGGAAGTCAATAGCCATAACAGACTATACAATGAAAGATTTTCCAACACTGCCAACAAAAATGTTTTATGAGCATTGAGAGATTTGGTGAAATAACAGGAAAACTACCAGAAAACAATGAAGCCACAGTACTTTCCACAAATAGGTCATGGCCATAGAACCAAGGTGACAGCAACTTCAAATATGTAGTTGCAACACCAACATGCACACTTGAGTACTTTGACATGGGGGCAAACAGATATTTACACACAAAAGCAGAGAGGGGTAAGGCGGGGAGAGAGAGAGAGAGAGAGGGGGGGGGGGGGGACCTTTCTGGCAATCTTTTTTACCACTGATTCAGTAAAATGCGGCAGCTGGAGAAATGGACCATAACCTTCGCTTGAACCCCCAGTTGCTTTTCTTGCACTTAGGGGGACAGCCTGCATAATGAACAGAAGCACTTGTACTTTAGTCTCAATGAAGTCATAGATCTTTCAAGGGAGCAAGAAATAATTAACGAAAAATAAAAAGGAACTAATGTGGTTCAGAGATGCTGAAGGGACAAAAGGAAGCTCTTTCATGTTTCTCCAGAAGGTTGCAGTAGAGTCTAACTTAGTGTCTCTAAGATCTTCTACTTTACAGGATTAGGCTGTTGACCAAAAGAAGCTTCCAGTCAAAGGCTTCCCTTGTTTATGAAATTGTAGAGTTCTATATTCGTGATACAAGAATAAAGAGTCTAATGGCACAAATTCCAGTTTCTTTCTGATCTAACAGGGAGGCGGCTTGATTTAATATCTCCAAGGACAACTAGAAATGATTTATTCTCAAAATGAGAGGCAATAGTGAAATAATCCTTGTAAAGATAACCTATTTCTTGCTTGATAAAAAGAGGATATATCTCTAATTGGCATGAGCTAATAGGATGGAAATAACCCGAAATATGATCAGAATTGATTGATGGTCAAAGAAGCAACAGACAAAAATCAATTATGATACAGAAATCAAGTCAAAGAGAAAACAGTTACAATTTATAACAGCAAAGAAGTAGAGCAGTAAGTTCGCTTTATACTAGATTGGAACTTTGGATGTACCTGGATCATACTCTGGGATAGCTCAACCACTCCAATTGCAGGTCTCAGCCATCCATGTCCTTGTTGGGTACGTGGTACGATTGCCATCTGCATAAGAAGATAATTTCTATATAATCATCTATACCCATAGATAGGTGTATAATACGATTACCAAATTGCCCCAGAATGACAAAGCAAGTTGAGAACCATCAGTGCAACAGCATAAAGGAACATAAGGGCACCTATTCCATATAATTCTTTAGATAAAGGTGGAACAAAGATTTGTATCAAGAAATCGCTTGAAGCAGTGATATGTTAATATTATAATAGTAACAAAAAAAAATGGGTTGACATCTGCCTCTATTTGCAATAACATATGCTACTTAAACGAAGTAGCAAAATGAACAAAATTGTGATTATCTTTCAGGAAGCCATCTTAAGAAAAGTATGATGTAAAATCACAAATCATTTATAATATACTCCTCTCATCAAATACACATAAAAGCATACGACGAAAAGGGTTATACCAAAGCTGAAATGCTGAATATGATATGCTGCTAATACCTTAACTAGTTCTTCAAGAAGACGGGGTGCAAGGGCAAGCATTTTCTTAAAATCTTGCTGCAAATATGGAGATAATGCTGCGGTTTCACGGGTCAGGTGTGCTTGAATCAATAACTCAGACTGTGAACATTAAAACATACACTTTTAGAAGGGAAACATATATGATAGATCAATGCATTTAAAACCCAAACTCAACAGATAATATCATTACCTTCACTAAAGCAGGATGCTGTTTCCAAAATTTAGCTTGTTCTTGTCGGATATTTCTAAGGTCCAGATTTAGCTCACTCCTGACCAACACAAATAACTTCTGCAGTGATTCTTCATCAGTTCGACGAACTGGTATCTCCATGTATTCAGCAGCCCTAATGAAAACTTCCATCACCTTGCTGTACAATTGAAAATATTAGATACACGCTAATTTGAAACCAAATCATTACAAAGATTTAAATAGAAAAATATGCTATTCTAGTACATTGTATTACATGCTTATCACTCCAAACTAGCAAAAATCAATTCAAAAATCCTTATCACTCCAAATAATGGTACAAATTTAAGTTCATGGGTCAAACAGATACAACCAAGTTATAAGAAACCATGACATGCCAACAATTTAAGCATGTAGGGTCAAAGGTAGAATACCAAGTGCAGCAAATGGTTCTATACCTTGGAGCTAATGAAGGCTTCATAAAATGGTAATAAGCATACATTGTGTGATGCATGACATAATTCCCCGTATATTTTGATGACCTTGACAAGTAAATGACGGCTATTGTCAGGGGCAGAATTATACAAACTCCTACAATTCCAAGTAGCAAAATTCCACCAGATGCTCCATCAATGTTTAAAAGGAACTGGGGAAGAGCGATTCCCATTTGTAGGCCCTACAGAGGGGAAAAAACCACAGAGCTGATTTCTCATGTAAAACTGTCAGAAAAGTGCTGATGCCAAATAAAAAGTCTCCTTATATACAATTACCTGCCTGCCATCAGGGTGCCCGTACTTCTCAAAGTTCTCCCGTGATATAGGATCAGTTAGAGCCTGATAAGCCTTGGATATATAATCGATAAAGTACTTGTTAGCCTCTGCACAAGAAGGTTTAAAATCCGGTAAGCAACTGGAACAAGAACACTGCCAGTTTCCATCTCGGTTATATTATTAAACAGTAATTATAAATTGCAGTCATTAAACACCTTCAACCTGGGTCTGGATTTTTATCAGGATGGTATAAAATGGAAAGTTTCCTATAGGCCTTCTTTATTTCTGGTTCTGACACTCCAGGCTCTAATCCAAGTATGCTGAATGGCTCAAATATTTGGATCTGTAAAATTAAGATCTACATTAGATTCTGAATAGATAAATTATACAGTCAAAGAATAATTAAAAAAAAAAAACACAAAATGGTGTTAACAAGCTGGATTGTTTTCCAATACATGTTTGAGCCCCTTCTTGATGCATATTCGAGAAATATGCTCATTATCCCTAACAGATATTCCACTCCAGATATGTCATTAACAATTACTACTTTGATGGGGGGAGACAGTAAGAAACAGAAAGTACCTCAGTGCTAATATGTTTGATGTAGAAACTCAAAAGCACAACCACCACCCAGAGCAATAAAACCGTCAGGTTGCTATAAGTCGAAAAGTTGGAAATCTGACATGTGACAGAGACCAGACGATTTTAAGGATACCACAGAAAACTACAATATATACAGAAAAAGAAAGACATGAACAGCTAACACTATAAATGTTAACTTCAGCATTGGGAGGAGGTTGCAGTCAGGTTAGATACTTACACGTCTAAATATGGATTTCTGATACTTCCCGGAGCAGAAGCAAGCTGAACAACGGCAATTAATACTCTGGCTCTTTTTTCTGAATGTGAGGTATAAATTGACAAAAGTATAAGGCACTAGAGGCAGTGCAATCATCGTCAACACAAAGATTGGGAACAGCGCACTATTCTCTTCAGCCGCAGCCATACTTCACTTCTTCTAGCTTAGCGCGCTGCAATTCTTCAATCCAATAAAACTTCACTCAACTTTTGTTTTCCATAAACCAATATCATGTAACAGAGAATTCAAATGGCGAGGCATGTGCATAACTAAAAAACCTAAATTCTTAAATTTCACGATACCTAATTCCTAGTTTTCCAATCATTATTCATACAACAGCTCGTAAATTGATTAACCAACATCAAATTTGCAAATCACAAACTTCGGGTGGACCAATTTTTAAATAAGGATGCATGTAGTGTTCAGCAAAATCAAACCAATACATCGAAAAAAGTATAAACTAACACATATATGGATACAGAATTAGCAGATCAAACACAGCAGCTAAATCTCGATGGCAAACTCGAAATAATCGACTGATTTAGTAAAAACCTGGCCCGAAAAAAATGCAGGATTCAACCCGAAAGCAGGCGACCTGAGCTGCCGGAAACAGAATCCGAAGCTGTGGAAGCAGAACTCGAGCTGTACAATCAGCCCTAGATTTTTTGATGAGTTTGGAAGATGATGAAACTGATGTAGAGATGCTGTGTGTTCCTGGATTTGCCGTAGGCGTTAATTGTCAAGTTTCAACGTTTGAGAAGAGGATTGGACTCGAAGCAAGCACGTGGCCCATCTTTCAGTAGTTCGGCCCGTTAAACAGCATCTCGTTATGGGCTAATTTGGATAATGGGCCTGAATTGTGTGTTGTGTTTCGTATTTTATTCCATTTCTCTTTTTAGATAATCATTCACTTTATAAATAATTTTCATTTAAATTATTTGACGTAATTTTAACTTGATTTTTAAAACATAACAGTTGGGTACCCAATTTTTTATTATCTTTTTTGCAATTAAAACTTCTAAAAAAATCAATAAATCAAACTTTCAAATTGTTCAAATTATTGATTCGAAAAATCAAAGCCCAAGTCAAATAACTAGCAAGTACTGAACATCAACCTTTATGTTAAAGTGTTTTTATTTTTTAGTCTATCAAAACCTAGATTTTGATTGCTCAAATCAAAGGCTCAAGAGACGGTGATTTGAAAATAATTAGATTGCTGAACAAACTGAATTTTTTTCTCATGAATTCTGATGTCAAATTTCATGTATGTGCTGAACTCAACATAAGTTTAGTACGATGGACCCGGTTCTGTGGTTTTTTTCGCATATGACATATCAAACTGTCTAATATAATGAAGACATTACCTCAAAAATAAAGAAAGACATTACCTCAAAAAAGAAGAAGTAAGACGTTCATTTTTATCGACATTTTCATATTAAACACATAAATTGATTTTCTGGAAGCCATAAAATGCCATTTCAGTGACATCCTAATGTGTGAATTCTATTTACATTTCAAAAGGTATACTACTTTTCATACTACGTTATTTAAGGGTATTGGCAATGGCTGCTCGCCTTGCGAGCCGCCCAAGATTCTCGTTCGCTTACCGTCGCTGTAGAGTGGTAAGTCACTAGCTCTGTCCGCATTGGAGGCTCGCGAGACGATGACGTCGGCTAACAAGATAAGTGTATTTTCTCTTCTTTTTCTTATTTAGTTTTTTAATTTTTTTGATTTAATTATATAGATTAGTGTATTGATTTATTACATAAAATTGACCTTGAACTAGTAGTGAAAGAGGTATCCCCCACTCTTCTCACTTGGGTTCAAAACCCACTAGCCCGAAATTAATTTTTTCTATTTTTTAAAGTTTTTTTTTTCGTTTTTCTTTTCGATTTTTTTTCTCTTTGAATTAATGTGATTGATTTACTTTTCACTTTTCAAATTTGCATTGGCTCCAAACTAAAGAAAAATATATAAAATAAATATTTTCAATTAAGAAATAATTAAAAAATAAGAGATGAGACCAATTAATAGTGATAAAAGAATGACAAATGTCAATGCCCTCTATTATGGGTGTTAAAATTTTAAGAAAAAAATTATCGTGGGAGCATGAATAATATAAGAAAAAGTGGAAAACTTAACCTTCATTGCTGATTCACTGATATGTTTTAATTATGTTTAACTTATTTTATCTAATAATATATACAAATTAAAAAGATCAACTAAATATTTACATTGTGTGCATCCAACGGTAATATGCTTCCTAAATTCACTAAATGTATATATAGTTTTTTTCACGTTGAGAATTATGTATATACTGTATAGTCTGTATATGAAGGAACTTTATAATTATATACTGATTTGAGTTGTTCAAATTTTATCATACAACATTATCGTACCACAAGTATATTTTAGGCATGTTTATAATTAATTAAATACTAATTTGAGTTATTCGAAGATTATCAACATTATTATACAACAACCAACAACTATATTCTAAAAATGTCAGCACATAGATGTTCAGAGTATTTAATTTGAGTTATTCTAAGATTATCATACAACATTATTAAACAACAAACAACAACGATATTCTAGACATGTAAGGGCATGAATATCGCCGCCGTGTTTAGGTGAGAAAACGGGGCGGCCCCGGCGGGGCGGGGATGGGGGGTTGGGCCGCGCCGTAGCCGGGCTTTCAGCCGCTTCAAATAGGCGGCGATAACGGTGGTCTGCAGCAATGCGGCGGCCACCTTTAATTATTTTTTTATTTAATAAAAAAGTGTGATTTGATTTTATAATGCAGATTTTGGGAAGATCAAAGCTACAATTTACATGTGAAAAAATAAATGAAGAGTTGGTGGTGGGAGTGAATGCATGTGATAGTAGGGGTGGGGTGGGGTGGCAAATTTTGCCTATAAAATGAGGCAAAATGATGATGGAAAACTCACTTCTCCACACACTTTTCTTCATACTTTCATCACTTTTCTTCTTCAATTTTGTTCCACTACTTTCATCTCATGGATCCAAATTATGTTGATTCGAGTTTTGATTCAGATGAAATGGATCAGATGATTGAATATGCAATCGAATCACATCATAGGAGGAGGAGAGATGCGCTGGCTCGAGCTGTGCGTCCTCGAGCTACGAGGACGTACATACACTGGGAGCGCGAAATTGCCAACCAACGTCTCGTCGCAGATTATTTCTCCAACGACCCACGATGGGGTGCAGACGTGTTCCGTCGACGGTTTCGCATGAGCAAATCTTTGTTTGTGCGCATTGCAAACACGTTGGCGTGATGTGACGATTATTTCCAGCAGCGCCCCGACGGTACAAGCCGCGACGGACTCTCAACGCTATTGAAGTGTACGTCGGCGATTCGCCAGTTGGCATACGGTACCTCATCGGACATGTTCAATGAGTACCTCAATGTCTCAGCAAGGCATTTTGTCGCGGTGTCGTCGAGGCCTTTCGCAATACGTATCTGAGAATGCCGACGGTGCAGGACGCCCAAGCATTGATGAACATGCACGAGAGGCGTCACGGCTTTCCCGATATGATTGGCAGCATAGACTGTATGCACTGGGAGTAGAAGAATTGCTCGTCCGCGTGGAGAGGCGGCTTTACTAGTGGATATAAGGGCACGCATCCAACGATAATCCTGGAAGTGGTTGCTGACCAATGCTTGTGGATTTGGCATGCATTCTTTGGCGTGGCCTGCTCGAACAATGACATCAATGTTCTGAACCAGTCACCCATCTTCAATGACGCATGCACTGGTTGGGCACCGGCTGTCGAATTCACAGCCAATAGGAGAAGATACAACATGGGCTACTACTTGGCCGACGGCATATATCAGAAATGGCCGGTGTTTGTGAAAACGATCACATGTCCCACAGACCCGAAGAGAGCATTGTTTGCTCAAAGGCAAGAAGCGGC
>JAYDZE010075838.1:0-25077 GCA_034509125.1 Monilaria moniliformis
AATTCTTGTTAACATAAGAGGAGTGAGCTAGAAGCATAGAATGAGGATGATGGAGATAGAGATGAGAGAAATTGGAGTTAGAGTCATAGAGATGAGAGAAATTGGATGTTGAGAAGAGATGATTCTTGTTAATACAAGAGGTGTAAGTTAAAATGAGGATGATGATGGGGTATTTATAGATAAAAATGAGTGGGAAAATTTTGAATTTGAATTTGAATTTTTTTTTTTAAAAAAAAATCGGTAAACCACCGGTTTTGTAGCAGAAACAGGCGGTTTCAGCCAGCTTTGTCAGCCTAGCCCCTGCCACCCTACCCCCTAGCATGCGACGTGAAAACCGGCGGTTTCGGTTTCAAAAAATTGAAACCGTAACCGAACCGCCGGAATCGAAAAATCGGTTCCGGTTTAACCGTTTTACAAACCGGAAACGGCGGTTCCGGTTAAAATCGCCAGTTCGGTTTTAACCGCCCAACCCTAGATACTACTATAATTTAGTTTAATATTCTTTATTTCTAATTTCATATATTTTCTTTAAATTAATAGTAATAAAGAGACTAATTATGAGCATAAGATATTTTGTCTTATGTTATTAGCAACCCACATCTCTTAGGCATTTCTTAACTGGGTCACACTCCACTTTTTCTCCATCTCCTATTCACCCCTTAATACTAACAATTATATCTCTTATTTGTCCCATCCTTTCAACATTTATGGGTCTCTTATCTTATTTTTTTAATCATTTATTATTCTGATATAATTTGCAATTGTATATTCACATATCTGAATTAAATTCATACACGAATAATAGAAAACATGAATTTCATTAAAATTTAAAATTTTACATAATTCAAATAAAAAATTACGTAATTAAAATCCTAAAATTGCATAATTAAAATTCTAAACTCACATAATTAAAACCTAGAACTAACTTAAATCATATCCAACTTTTTCTTGAGACTTTTCAAAAATTTGCGGTGCAAGTCCAATCGTTCCTCGTTCAATTGAGACGTGTCTCTGTTATATGCTTTGAAAAATAAAGTATACAACCCGCTCTTGTTCGCCTTATCAAGTGTTGTCTAAACACCGCCCATATCTTCCCCCACTGCACTACTCGAGGTCGCCGCATTCCCTCGCTTTTGTGCTTCGCCGACTTTTGTCCAATTGGATGGCCCATTCTCGACTACAAGTTCACGCCCCCACCAGCATCGTTGCTAGGAATGTTTAGACCTGACTCCGACCAGAAGCCTGCCTCACCGCCGCTTGTGGAGCATTGACAGTTGTAGGTGTGCTTTTTGCCCATAGATATGGCTTGTTCTCTGCTACACGCCCATTTTTTTTAAGCGGCGAACCTCATCTCAAGTTATAACATACGTGAAATGCTTGTTATTCTCTTCTTGATAGATGGCCATCACCTCTTGGAGAATATCAGCTTCGCCTGGGCCGTTGCTGGATTCTTTCTCCAAGTTGTTATAGAGGGCGGATGCCTTTTGGATTTCAGGTTGACTAGCTCGAAATAGAACCGAAACATCTCATATGTGTGCGGCTGGGCGTCTTTTGAGTATACCGAGTTGTATATATGAGAAACTCTTTCCCAAAAAGCCTTTGCTTTTTGTTGTTTCCAACAACTGGACCTTTTCTCGTACCGGCCTGGACTTTGAAAATCCACTTCGTTTCCTTAGGGTATACTACACTCGTACTTCCAGGACTATGCGAAGCTCTGCTTAATCGGAACATTGGATGTTGTCCAAGACTTGGGTAGGGTTGTTGTATGCACCTTGGGTAGTCGACGATTGGGTGGACCCTGGAATAGAGCCTCAGAAAGTTATATGTTATTTATATCAGATGGTAGAGTATTTGGATCGTAGCCTTGTTTGTAATCGACTCATAAAATTGTTGATTAAATTCGATATAGTGGAATTTGGAATTCGAAAAAAAAAGAAGTAAAAGAAGAATATGATGAAGAAGGTGTAAATAAAATGGGAAAAATGAGAGTATTTATAGGAGGGGATGAGATAATAAAAAAAAAATTAAAAATTGTCAAAATGACCATGCCAACGGGAAAATAAAAGAACAATTTTTTTAATTAAAATCGATTTTTCAATTTTATGAATAAAAATAAATAAACTGTTTAAAAAAATACGTGCATCCCTAGCATGTGCACATGACGCGTCATCTCATTATTTGAGAGGGGAGAATACGCGGAGCGTGTGCGGTCTAAGGAAGCAGAGGGCGCGCTCTTGCGGGCTGGCTTGCCTCGCTGTGAATTGCGGCCGTTGCGTTTCTACAGGACAGGCAGGCTGTCGCGTTTCTACAGGCCGGGCCAGCGAGCCCATATTGGTGATGCTGTTAGCCTTTTGTGGCTGTTCCACAGATAATTAGAAAAAAACTAAATATAAAAACTTGATAATTCAACTTACAAATTAAATAGAAAACTATATATACATATATATGGTGAAATGTCGTACAAATCAACTGTAGATGGTCTGACCCATCAATACTGTATGCACATCCTATACAAATAATCATTTACATAGCTTTCAACCCTCTCATTACAGATATATTGTCAGCACTGTTGTCTTACAAATAGCTTTTCGACTCTTATTATTACTGTCACTATTTTTGCTGTAACAAAATATACAATAGGACACGATATATTATAAATCCTATGAACTAGCTAGATTTAATCATTTCATATTTTCATCAATATGATCACATTACATTATTGTCGCAGGTTCCCTTTACATCACAATGGGACAGGATCCCCTCTCCGTAATATTTTTTTATCTCACTAATACTTTTATTATTTAATAATATTTATTACAAAATAAACATTTAATACATATGATCAACATATATAACAAAAAAAGTTGAATTTTAAAAAATTATATAATATAATTTTGGAATAATAAACCGAGATAATCTTTTCAATATAACAAAATATTTTAAAGTTATGCTATACTTTTTAAAATTTCATATTTAAAAAAAATAATATTTTATATTATAATATATTTTTTTATTTTATAAAATTATAAAAGTAGTAGAATTATCAATAGGATGTGATGGTATACAAAAAATTGTATGGATAATGGAGAGATGCCTATTATATCATGTTTTAATACTATAAATAAACTTACTACAAATAAAAATCCCATTTCATTAATAATATTCAGGACTTCAATTAGTATAAAGTTGAACTTAATATATATTTAATAAAGTAACGAATTTCCCGGTATTTAGCCGTCCCTTCAAACCCAATTACAGACGTTTTCATTTAATGTTGCAGTGAAGGTACTAAGTTTGCAGTGAAACTAATTTCTTTTTTTTGGTCAACAACTTTGAAATTGGAAAAATCGTTCCACATTTCAAAAAACTGTTGACGAATGAAAACCCATTAATTGGATTTGACGTCTATTTCCAGTTAATTTACAGCTCCAATATTATTACGTTAATTTAACGGCATTTAACACGTTTCATCCCCATATTCAATAAAGAAAAAAAGTAACATTCACAGCCCTATCACTTATCCTTATTTGCAGTTCAAATATTCATATATCTAATCTTTTATTATTTTAATTATTTTTTATTACATATTCTAATTAAATAAATATAAAATTAAATTAAAAATAAGAATTTTATTAAAATAAAAAAAATTATATCATTAAAACCTAAAATTATGTCTAATTTGCCATTTGTGTATATTTATTCTTATTCAAGTTCATATGCAAATTAAATTTAATTAAAAATTTACATTCAATTAATTTCATTAATTTTTTATTCATATCCAAAGTAAATTCAGATACTAATTAAACTCATATGCTAATAAAAATTTAAATATACCATCTAAACAAAGAACAAGCAAAAAAAGAGAAAAAGCATAAAGATAAAGGAAAAACAAAGAAAAAGACGAAAACAAAAAGAGGTGCCCATCTCCTCCTACTTCCAAAACGTCCATTTCCACTAGGCTAGACTTTGATCTTGTAATTAAAATAACACAATTAATTATATACAAATCCACAACAAAATGAAAATTAATTAAAAAAACGTCGAGCATCTTGCCAACTTTCCCTCTCTTGCGCGCCGCCCGTTCCGTCCCAGCCCATCCATCGCGTCCCGCATCCATCTCGTTCTTCTGGGATGCCGAAAAGCTTGTGTGGCGCATGCTTTGTAGTATTTAAAATCTTTGGAACTATTAATTGTAAATTCAACATTACCTTTGAGAAGGTGGTGTTCTAGGCTTCTAGCTATTTGAAATTAGTTTTAAGATTTTTTTATCAGTACTATTTCTTATTCCATAACGATATCGCTTTGCTTTGCCTGCAAGACTTGTCGAGCACCCGTAGAGGGACGAGGGCCTGCCGAGCACCTTGGTGCTTCGTACCTGGCTTGGCACCCGTCCCCGATGCCCGACATCCAGCCGTAGGTCTCACACGGCCTGTGTGTGAACCACATTCTCACACACAGCCCGTATGAGAAGGAATTTTCTGCCAAGCCGACGGTACCGCAAGGACCGTGTGGTGGGCATAACCTAGCACACAGACTGTGCCCCTGTACGCCCTACAGTTCGAACTATCCCTTTCACTGTACTTTTCTTTTCCTTTTAGCACATATTTCCTAACCAAAATTAGTCCTTGTTTGAAATGGTATTAAGATATTAGCACAATGTAATTTTGTCTTGGTCTGGAAGTCAACCTTTTATACAAAAGAGGTTGAAGACTCATTTTGATCTTTTAGATTTGAATGGATACTGAAAACATCATTAGAGAGTGCTCCATTTTGGTTGAGCTTGCTATCATTGCTTTGAATTCCATGCTTGTGGGTGTGGTTGCATTGTTTAAATTGTTAATCAATGTAATTGTGTGTGCAACTAGCTTAGTTTTTGCTAGATTGTGAAACTTTGCAAAGGATTGTTCTAGTGAAAGTAGGCAATGATTGCCTCCATTTTTTTGGTTGAGGTTTTTGGTCCTATAAATGTGTATTTTTCACAAACACTATCTTATTCTCATCAATCCCTCGTTTTGATTTTGGTTCAACTTTTTGTGGGTTGAATCCACCTTATCCTCTCTTTTTTTGTTTTGGGATTCTTGCAAGGACAAATCTTTGGAGTTTCTATGATTGTATGGTTGATTCAAATGCGAGTTGATGAATTTATTGCCAAATGTTTGATTCGAGAATCTCTATATCCTTATGGTGTGCCGGTAATTCTTGTTCCAAAAAATGATGGAGAATGTGTGTGGATTGTAGAGCCAAAAATAAAATCACCATTAAGTATAGGCATCTCATTCCTAGAATTGATGACATGGTTGAGGATTTATGTGGCACTTGTTGTTTTTCCAAAATTGCTTGCGAGTGACTATCACCAAATTAGAATGAAAGATGGTGATGAATGGAAAACGGCTTTCAAAACTAAGTTTGGTTTGTATGAATGGTAAGTGATGCATTTTGGGTTAACCAATGTGTCTTCTACTTTCATGAGGTTGATGAATCACGTGCTTAGGCCATTTATTGGTAAATTTATTATTGTGTTCTTTGATGACATTCTCATTTATAGCCCTAGTATAGAGGAACATACCATGCATATTTGACATGTGCTTTCGGTTTAGAACCAATCATTTGTATGCTAAGATGGCTAAGTGCACCTTTTGTTTTGATGGAGTAGTGTTTCTTGTTTTTTTTGTTGGGGGGGATGGAGTTAAGGTGGATGAGGAAAATGTGAAGGCCATACATGATTGGCACACGCCTAAGAATACGGCGGGGGTTAGGTCTTTCCATGGTCTTGCTAGTTTCTATAAGCGATTTATGAAGGATTTTTCCACAAAACCCTTTCATTTGAAAAGAATGTTATCTTTAAGTGGGGTGAAGAACAAGAACTTGCCTGCAATACCTTGAAAATGATCTCACTCATGTTGCATTACTTGCTTTGTCTAATTTTGAGAAACCTTTTGAACTTGAATGTGATGCGAGTGGAGTTGGGATTGTGGGTGTCTTGATGCAAGATAATAGACCTATAGTTTACTTCTCCGAAAATTTGAACCAAGCTGAATTGAACTATCTCACTTATGATAAAGAGTTGTTTGCTATCATTAGGTCTCTTGATAATTGGCAACATTATTTGATGCATATGGAGTTTTTCATACATACCGACCACGAGACTATTAAATTTCTTAGTGGTCAACATAACCTTGATAAGAGGATTGCTAAGTGGAGTACATTTCTTAAGTCTTTCCATTATGTCATTAGGTATAAGAATGGTAAGGAAAATGTAGTTGCTAATGTTTTGTCACGAAAACCTAATCTTTCAATCTTCTACCAAAAGGAAACTCATTTGTCCACTTTTGAATTGAGAAAATATGTGCTTACAATGTGTACATCCAAGTTTGTATCCTTTGAATTTATGAAGGACCTCTATGAGAACAACCATGATTTTGCTTCAATCTTTGTTTCTTTTGAAAATGATCTGTGTATAAATTTTACAAGCTTGATAGCTTTTCTTCAAGGAGAATCGTGTGTGCATCCCTTCATTTTCTCTACGTGAAATGCTTTTAGGGAGTCTCATAATGGGGGATTGATAGTAAATTTTGGTGTTTGCTAAACCCTACGACATTTTGTGTGGACATTTTAATTGGCTAAAAATAAAAGGAGATTTTAAAAGAGTGTGTGCATCATGAATAGAATGTAAGCAAGCCAAGTCTAAGTCAAATAACTTTGGCCTTTATACTCACTTGCCTACCCTACTCGCCCTTGGGTTGACATTTTTATAGATTTTATACTTGGGTTACCTACATTCGATATGGGTAACAATAGCTTTTTTATGTTTGTTGTTAGATTTTCCAAGATGGCTCATTTTATTCCATGTAGAAAAACAAATGATGCCAAGCATATAGTCGACTTATTCTTTAAGGAGATTGTAAGGTTGCATGGAGTGCCACACACAATTGTAAGTGATAGAGATGTCAAATTCCTTAGTTACTTTTGAAAATCCTTTTGGAGAAAATTTGAGACCAAACTCTTGACATCAACTACCGTCCATCCCCAAATGAATGGGCAAACCGAGGTTGTGAATAGAACTCTAAGAGCTTTACTTAGGGCCTTGGTTAGTAAGAATAAGAAGTCTTGGGAGGTCTGCATTCCTATTGCAAAATATGATTACAATCACACTATTTATTCCACTACTCATTTATCACATTTTGAAGTTGTGTATGGCTTTAATCCACTAACCCCAATGGACTTGCCCACTTTGGAGTTGCCTTCGACTCTTGTTTGTGATGTAGATGGTGCCAAGAATACTAAATTTCTGCAAGACATTTACCAATAAATCCAAGCCAACATTAAAAAGAAAAATGAGCATTTTGCAAGAGTAGCCAACTAGAATCGCTAATAGAATCGCTAATAAATGATCTTTCAACCCAAAGATTGGGTGTAGGTAAACTTTCGCAAGCCACTTCCCCGACAAAGTGAATCCGAGTTTAATCCAAGAAGGAATGGTCCTTTCCAAGTCTTGGAGAGATTGAACAACAACTACTACATCATTGACCTCCCCGGTGAGTATAATGTGAGTTGTACGTTCAATGTTAGTGACCTGAGTCCTTTTTAATTTTGAATGTACTTAAGACTTGGATTTGAGGACAAATCCTTCCAAAGAATGAGGTGATGATGTGATCATAAGTGATCCACATCGAGTTTGGCGCCAAGAGACAAATCCGTTGGTGGACAATATGAGGCCAAGAACAACGGCAATAACAAGGAAGATGGAAGAAGCTTTGGCTAACGTCATCTGAAGGATCTCCAAGTAAGAAGAGTACAAGAATGAGAAACGTCATGCTTGAATAACTTTGCTCGAGGCAAAAGATCCATCAGGAGGCGCCGCAGTCAACGCACGGATCGTAGCTAAGCCCCTCTGGAAGACATGGCCCGTGCGAGAGCCCGTGTGGGACAAAGCCGACTAGACGTAGGTCTCACACGGCCCGTGTGAGAAGGAATTCTCCGCCAAGCGGATGCCACCGTACGGAACTTCTGGTTAGCACACCCTACCACACAGACCGTTCGCATGTATGCCTTGCAGTCCGAAATATCCCTTTCATTGTACATTTCTTTCCGTTTTAACACCTATTTACTAACCAAAATTATTCCTTGTTTAAAAGTGTATTAGGATACTAGCTCAATGTAATTTTTTCTTAGTTTGGAAGTCAACCTCTTCTACAAAAGAGATTGAAGACTCATTTTGAACTTTTAGACTTGAATGAATGCTGAAAACTCCATTAGAGAGTGCTCCTTTTAGGTTGAACTTGTTACTTTTGTTTTGAATTCCATGCTTGTGGATGTGGCTACACTATTTAACTTGTTAATCAATGTAAAAGTGTGCAACTAGCTTAGTGTTTGCTAGATTGTGGAGTTTTGCAACAGATTGTTCTCGAGAATGTAGTCAATGATTGCATTCATTGTTATGGTTGATGTTCTGAATCCTAGAAAAGTGTATTGTTCACAAACACTATTTTCATCCCCTCGAACCCTCCATCTTTTCCATTTAGTTCAACTATTTCTAGGTTGAATCCACCATTTCCTTTCTTCTTTCTTTGGGGATTCCTAGAAGGGAAAATTTTGGGAGTTTCTATGATTTCATGGTGGATTCACATTACCCCCATGCGCCCCGCGCTCTTCGCTTGGGCGTCCTACTGAGGGACGCCAAGGCACCTCGGCAGAGTGCTGCCGCAGGTTTCGTCCACAGTTTCGCCCGATGCCATGTCGGCCTATGGCCTCGCGCACGCATCCTGCCTTACACCAGGACACTCTGCGCCTGAGGGACGTGCCTCGACCAGCAAGCTCTCCAGCTCTGTTCCCGCTCGGCTCCGATGTTCCACGGCCCGTGCTGCTTGCCATCTCGCCGGGCGCCGAGCGCCCTGCGCGCTCATGCATGAGGCTACCAAGGACAGCCTGGCGCTTTGAGCCGCTGCCCCTCCTCTCACCCTTAGTGCCTAGTGCCCGTGCTTCCCACCTGTCCGCACCCCCCACTACCAAGGTTCTTCGGCCAACCCTTGTTGCCGTGCGCGATGCCTTTTGCACCTTGCACACAATCGCAGCGGCCGCTGCCGGGGCCGGATGGGGCATGCCTAGGGTGTTTTTTGGTGGGGCTCCCTAACACATCGTGTCATGGCCCGGATCCAATCTTTGTTCTTTGTTTTTCATGTTCTTCATTTGATTTCTCGTTCAATTAAAAAATTGCAAGAGAAATAAAAGAATAATCCTAGTCTACCACGACCAACCCTCGTGAGTTTACAACTCGTGTCGTAAACCAGTAAAAACCAACACATCAGAATTTAAATGCATTCAAGCCAAATAAAATCAGACAAATTGTAAAAATAAATCTACAATCATATAAATATTGTCACTACCCCCTTTTCTCTCATCCTTAATTCGCAACGCTGCCTCGCTCTCTAAATAATCTCAATACTATATTTCCCCTCAACCTAATTTACATCGCATCCTTACTCTCTCACAATGGTAGACCACAATGGCACCCAGTTCTTTCGGCCCCACACTTATCGCCCCCACTACCGCGACCTCACTATCGTCAGGCCCACAACTATAGGCTTCAAAGTATCTATAAGCTTTTTATGGATGTGTGCTTTGGTAATTTGTTTCATTGAAGACATTTGCCAGATTTCAGTGCGGCGTCTTCAGTGTCACCTCTGATCGAACATCTGAGATCGCCAACGAATTCAAAGCAGAATCTGAATAATACGACATGATTTGCTGGAGATGGAAAGTGAGTGCATCAACAAAGAAAATGCTCCATTGACAGAAATATTTGAATATAAAAAACGGTCTATAAGCTTTTTAATGGAACACTCGGTAGGAAAATTTCTTGACATAGCATACCATTAAAAAGCTTATAGATATGTTCTTTATATTAATAAATTTATGATATGTAATTTTGTACACAAAGTCACGCTACATCTTTGATGTCGATTTGAATTTTAGACAATTCTTCTGATTTTACATTGGTGGATCTATACTATCATCCCTAAGATTATCTGGACATGGACCAAACCTTCTCATGCTATGAAGATTGTTGGTACTCGTACTATGAAGGATCTTGAAATTCATTGACGAATTATTCTAGCCAAGACATTTGTGCTTGCTGTTTGTGCTATTCTGGCAGCATGGACGTGGTCTTGCCTATTAACTAGTTTTGTATATATATATGAGGGGTCTTAACCCCAGTTATTGTTGTTCTTGTAGAAGATTGTTTTTGTAGAAAATGTATTAATTTTTTCGAATTAGTTTTTTTTGCTAATTTTCGGTAGTGTTATGAAGACCGATTTCGGATTTGACGTAACGCAGCAAAAACTCAATAAATACAACGAAATGCAGTAAAAAATACAATGAAATTGGACATGATAGTTGACGAAAAAAGACAAGAAAAAAAAAGAATTTTTGGTTGAGATGGATGGCTCACTCACGATAGTGACCTACGATGTCTCACTAACGACAGCGAGCTACGATGGTTCCCACTATCGCCCCATCTCAGATTAGCAAAAATAAAGTAAAAGAATAGCAAGCATAAAGAATGAACTATCGCGGGCTTAAGAACACGATCATAAGACATGATCGTGAGTTTTTATTTGCGGTCTTAAGAACATGATTGTTGGCCACGATCGTAGGTCGTGATTGAGAAAATCGCAATCTTAAGAACACGGCCGTGGCCGATGATCGTAGCCAACGACCGGGACCCACAATCGTTGGCCACGATCGAGCGACACGATCGTGTCCCACGGTCGTCGGCCAACGATCGTGGGTAGCGATTGTGTGCGACTATCATCGGCTTTAGAATACGATCATGAGCCACTATGGTGAGCTTAACTACGATTCAAAAAAATCATGTTTTGCGACGTCGTAATGATTTTGTATACTTTCTTTAAGTCTCAGAAACGCGAATGCAACCTCCTACAACGATTTTAGCCTCTTTACGTCGAAGTTTCGTGTCCACATTTAATAAAGTTGGTTGAAATTTTAAAGACATGAACAATCACACTCTTACATGAAAATTGAATGTAGTATTGTGAAAGTTGGTTGATGTTCGTTTTTTTATAGTTTTCCGTAGTATTATGAAAATGAAGACATAAAATAATTATAATAAAATTAAAAAAGAAAATATGTAAACATCAACTAATTTTTCACCCATATGGAGGAATAATTAATATTTTTAATGAAAATAATACAGATTATTCATAATTTTATGGATAAAAATAAAAATATCTACTTTTATAAAAATAGTATCTTCTCATCTATTCTCACAATTTAAAATATAATATTATTGATTTTAAATGCTAAATAACCTTGTTTTACCCAAATACCCGTACGACCTATTTTAGGGGTGATAAACATTTTCTTAGGCCTTGAAATAAATATGCTAATTCTTTGGGAAAATTACATCCTTTAATTTTTGGATCCTAATTTTTAACGGCTGAGATCTTCCAGAAGAAATTCGGGCTCGTTGACCGATCCCACGTGTCATTGCCTTTAGAGTTCTGACCACCAGCCGTTATTGCACGTGTTGATTTGTCTATTGTTTATTACAGCATGTGACTGTTTTTATTTGACGGCAACAGTAATAATTGAATTTAATTAATACACCAGCAAATTACAGCACATTCTTATTCTTCTTCTTCTTCTTCTTCTCCTTCTCTCCCATTGCCATAGATTTTTCCAGTTCATCTAAGAAAGATTTACCAATTAAACTGGTGGAAGTAATACTTTTGAGTGCACTATTAGTTACTTGTACTTAATATAATAAGGCCTTATTGTTGTGTGAGTCCGTACCAAACAAGTTAGTTTGTGAGTCCATCTACCAAATAAATTGGGGCATATATTTTAAATGCAGATTTTGACGAAAAAACATAAAAAAAACATGCATATCCACAAAATATTATCCTAACACTAACACTAACACTATCATGTTAAAACATATTTTAAATGAAGTGGACCTACTTACATTTCATGTCGTTAGACAAAAAGATTTTGAAGATAAATGATTACTAGGTATCTATATTTCAAGTAGTATATTATAATACATGTCAAAAGGGGGGTTTTGAATTTTAATAAAATAATGTTTGTCTTAAGCTCTGTCTAATTCTATTTTCAGTGGACATTCTCACATTTTATCCTCGTCTTAATTTTGGTCCATATACATTATTCCAACAAACTTATGTCAATTGTATTAATTGATTTTATACTCATTATTTCATTTATGTATTATTCTCCTTGTATCCGATTCTTTGTCTCATTATTTTCTATATGTTTCTCACTTGTGCCCCATTATTATATTGATTAATTGGCCGGTTAATATTTATTGAAAAATATATATTACATGCACTACTTATAGTAGATCCTAATTAACATTTACTATAAAAAAGTTGAAGCTTAAAATAATCAACGCTTATAATTAATTTATTAACAAAAAACTTAAAACTTAAAACTTAACATCAAATGCTAAAAAATAATTATAAACTCTAGTGCAATATAGTCAATCTCAGTTAATGATTGTGAAATTAAACAAAAGTACAAGAAATTGAAATTGAAGGAAAGATGAAAATGAAAAAAAAACAAAACAAAACAAAATTAATAATGTGGTACATAACTGTAAAACACCGAAAAGTGAGATGGATGATCTGTGTAGGGGTGGGTCGGTACGGTATATCGTACCGAAACTGTCATACCGTATATCGTACCGTAAATGCCGGTATGAGTAAATATCATACCGTTACCTTACCGAATTTTTCGTTATACCGCGGTATACTAAAATTCATACCGTTACCATACCGTAAACTTTCGGTACGGTATCATACTTTACCGAAATTTACGGTATACCAAAATTTCGGTATTTTCGGTATTTTTTCTGTATGATAAGTCCGGTATACTGGTATTTCGGAATTTTTTCCCCACCCCTAGATCTGTGTGCATAACTACGTGGTTTACCCACATTTCTCCATCAATCTTCTAGGATATGATCCTCTCAATCACAATGATCTAGTGATGCAATGTGTAAGCACTATTGGACGATACAAGTTCAAATCAATCTCACAACACCATGTACATCGAGTCCATCAGACAATTTTCCAACTGCAGCCAGCCTTTTTTCCATGCATGATTCTCGATTATTACACACTAAAAGGTGTTCGGCTATTCGAGATCAAATTGGTACCCGAGATGAATTTTGTCACAGGGAAAATGTCAAGATTCATAATTAAGCCAAAATTAATTCTACACGTCACAATCTTGATTCTTGAAATTAAATACTGGACCAAATCCATTCAATCGAATAACATCCATAAGACTAAATCTTGTCTACTCTATCAAACCAAACACCTCCTAAAAAAAATTATTGTCACCGGAAAAACAATTATAAAAAATGGATAAATAAGAGTGACCCACCACAAAAAAGGTAGGGGTGCAGTGCTCCTCCCCATGAGAATCTGTTGGGGGTGTTCCCTCATTGTGAACAATTAGGGTTCCACCACTCCTCAACAAGACAAAATATAACCAATAAACATGGCAACCATATCACACAACAAAAAACATCATTAATTTTCACAGTAGAAAAAAAAATTGGGAAACAAACAACCTCAAGAAAATCAAGTGTATATCAAAGTCAGTTAGGGTTGTCCTGGCAAACATAGGGCCAAAAACTGCAATCTTATTGTCCAACTTGCATCTTGTTGTCTAATCCAATCAATTTGGATATATGCAGCCTTTAAATTGCTACCAAACTTCCCACATTATTTAATTGGAAATCCAGAAATTTTATTTCACCAATTCATAAATGTGGACAGCAGAGTATCTAAGTTGAATCATTATATATATTTTCATTTCTTTTTCTAGACGAAATGCATTTTCTCATAAAAGTATGAAGTCCTGCAAAAATCTAGGTCTAACCTTAGCTCGTCGACGTCGGCGTTAGTTTTTTGTTCCCTTTTCTCCTTATGTATTAGGTGAAGGTTAGATTAGGAAGAAAAAATGAAAATTGAATTACCCATTACTAACTAAATAAAAAAATATAGGAAAAAGATCAAACCTTCTACCGTCGTACACAGTATTATAAAATACATAAATAATATGAAAATATAATTTACGTAGTCAACAATTAATTAGAACATATTGGATATAAATTTCAAATAATCAGTCTTATATATTAATCTCCCAAAGTAAAAGTTCAATTGATATTCGTAAAAGTTAAAAGTTTTTACGTTATAAAATTTATTGGGTCGGGCTAAGATCAACCCATATAGCGAGAACATATCCATGAACATTCTTCGTCTTCAAATAAGTATCTCATATGGTAAAAAAGATATATAATAAAAATGGATAAATTTACTTTTTAATCTTTAATGATTACACTCGTGAAAAATTGACTAACTAAATAATCTAAAATAAAACATGTCTAACACGATAAGCTTTAGAAACGCTTTATTTCTAAATATGACAGTTATTCAAGAACAAAGGATGTCAATAGTGTTTTATATCTCAACTTTTCGTATTTTTCAAATAATGTTCTCAGTTTTTGCTTTTTATTTAAAATGCTTCAACTTTCAATTATTTTCACAAAGTATCTTGCTATAAAAAATTCGGCAAGGCGAGAATGTATAAATACAAAATTGGGGACACAAAATTTCACAATTATTCAAGAACAAAGGGGTTACAACTTTTTATCCAAACTAAAATAATAGTAATTGAATTAGAAAAGTGCAGTAGTTATAGTACAGAGAAAGTGATGTAGTTAGGGTTGCACGTGAAATCCCTGCAGTGAAGCAGTAGTTTTTATTCAAAAAGCAGAGACATGAAAGAACTAGTTGGGAGGAAACCTAATTGATGAGAAGATAGAAAAAATAATATAAATTATCAGTTACACCCCATAGGTGATTGCTCCATCTTATCAAAGGACATTTGTGGATGCCCACTTTCCAACTCCCTCTTTTAATTATTTTTCTCTTTTGTATATTTCTTTTTTGGGGGATTTCCAATTTTTGGTTGCAATTCATATGTCATATCGGTCACAATCCATGAAATATGCATATGCATTGGCACAAATAGTAGTATTTCTATATTCGAAGATATCTATTTCTTTTTCACGAACATATATTCATCTGCATATTATTGTGATCATAAATCAATCATATATATGTCACGAGAGTGTATGTACTATTCGTGTGTGTGTATATATATATATAGATATATAAGTGTATGTACTATTCGTGTAAATATATACTTATATATATATATATGAGTGCATTTAAATAAGAATATTCTTATATGCATAACTAAGAATTAATATATATTATATGATTATAAAATGGATGGATAAAATTTAAGGAAATACCGTATGTTCATCACGTTTAATTAATTTTACTAAAGGGTATGATTGTCTCATTCGATCATTAATTGTCCGGTGTATTAGGTAGTGGTCGAAATTTTAGGATCAATTGTTACCAAAGCTATACACAATCTCCATATCTTAATTTTAGGATTAATTCCCTATTTTAATGTATGTCTAATAATTTTATTAATTATCTGTAAAGATGGTATATTACAATTATAATTATGTAATTCATACTGAATTGTAAGATTGAAATTGACATTTTATTTGATACTTTAATGACATAATTGATGTTATATAAGGATGTTTGAGTAAAACAACAATGATGTGGGTAAAATACCTATGACATGTAACAACAATTAATTATAGGCGACAATAAGGAATCTTTAATTATGTATATAAATGTATATCATTATTTGGAATAATATTTTGCATTGCACTTATTTGTAAAACTCATTATTCCACTAAATGTCAAAGCATATATAATAATCAAACATCATTTAATACTAATATAATATCATTATCACTTAACTAATATATCTTTTGTTGGGCAGATACGTATGACATTGAATTCAGAATAAGAAGGTATTATTATCAGAATAAGAATGTATCATTATCAGTATAAGAATATATCATTATAAGAAGAAGAATGTATCGTTATCAGATGAAAAATGTATCATTATCACAAAGAATGTATCATTAATCGTAGAATTATATCATTATGAGAATAAAATAATATCATTATCGGTATAAGAAGTTAGCATTAATCGTAAACGAATGTATCATTAATCATCATTAACCATATCATAATGTATGGACAAGAATCAATATTCCACTTTGCATAAAAATCGGTGATTGAGTATTAATGATCGCATGAATTTTTTCACAAATATTAGAATCCATAAACATGCAAATCTTTTCCATAAAAATAGGTTACATCATAACCGATTTTTTTTACATAAAATTAGAATAATAATCTTCGTCTATTATAATAATAATAAACTTTATGGATATGACATGCATTCTTTGGCGTGACAGGTTCGAACAATGACATTAATGTCTTGAACTAGTCACCAATTTTCAACTACGTATGTGCTGGTTGGGCACCAGCTGTCGAATTCACAGCCAATAAGCGAAGATACAATATGAGATACTACTTGGCCAATGACATATATCCAAAGTGGCCGGTGTTCGTGAAAACGTTACGTGTCCCACAAACCTGAAGATAGCATTGTTTGCTCAAAGGCAGGAAGCGGCACGAAAGGATGTTGAGCGAGCTTTTGGTGTACTTCAAGCACGTTGGGCCATAGTGAAAGTTCCGACGCGTATGTGACAACAATCATGTATCGCCGACATCATTTATGCATGTATTATCATGCATAGCATGATAATCGAGGATGAAGGAGAATACGCAGTTAATTGGGGCGACGACGAAGCCGGATCTAGCTCGGGAGTGGCTAACGAGAATCCATCTCAAGGTGCATCGATTCAATTTCGAGAATTTATTGAGTCTACGTGCTTCTCTTCGCGAAAAACGAACTTACAGCCGACTGCAACAAGATCTCATTGAAGAAATTTGGGCATGCTCCAACTGATTTGGAGCATGAAATACTTTTAATTTTTATCTATGTAATATTAGGAATTTCAATTATGTCATTTTCAATTTTTAATTAATGTAATTTAGGATTTTAAATTAAATAATTTCAAATTTTAATTAAGTATTTTTTGAATTTGTAGTCATTTAATTTCATTTACAAATAACTCAATTCAAATAGATATATAAAATTGAAGAATAATAAAAAATAATGAAATGATAGAAATTAAATTGGGGCTGATCTGAGACTGAATTATTTAAAGCTGAGATAAAAATATTATGGCTAAAAAATAAAGTATTAACGTGATAACTAAAAATTGAAGTGTAGCTAATTTTTTTGTGGATTTGATAAAGATGATCTTAGAGACAGAAATCTAAGAAACAAAAGTAAGACCGATGATGCAGTTAGGTAGTGGTAGTGGAAGTTGCATATTTGGAGAGGCAAAAGGACTGGTAAAAACATAGCATGAGTTTTTTTTACTGACTCAATCCAAAGAAGGAGATTCACCCAATACTAAATATGGATAGTAAAGGAAGTTAAATTGTCCTCTAATATTTTAACAGTCAGTCCCCACATTTGATGCAGAGAGAGAGAGAGAGAGGGAAAGTTCTTGATATACTAAAAGTGGCAAGTAAAGGTGGTTTTTTCACAGTTTCCCGTGATTTTAACAAGTCAGTGTAGTAGTCTAGTTGGATGGCAATTGAACCCCTATATATTTGCAGGTGCTGTTGTTAAATAGGATTGTAAATATTTTTTAATTTTTGTAAAACAAGAAGAAGAGTGAGACCCCCCCTCCCCCATCTGCTATTATTACATTTCTACTCTTCTTTGCCCAGTTTTTTCAATTATCTTGCTGATTTAGAAAGTTGACGTCAATAGTACTCCTAGTTCCTTCGACTCTTCCTATCACTCATATGGGCATTCTTGGTAATTCATATGCAACCTTAAAGATTCATCGACTATAATGGTATTTACAATAAGTTGGTAGTTTCATTATTTGGTTTTTATTACTGTAAAGAAATTTAACTGGCCTCTCGTTTTGCACGTAAGATGAAGAAATTTAAAATATACAATATCATGATCACGGCAAACACTTTCAAGAATTTGTTATATGAAACCCCCTTTTAATTTTACAAGCAAAAGTAAAATCCAGTTGATCATTTCCGAGAGAAAAGGAAAATAGAGTATTATATCAGTAGCAGTTGTCAAATGTGTACTCGAGTAAGCATTGCATCACATAACTTGGATAATAGGAAAAATGATCAAAATCTTTAGGCCCAACGGAAATATTTGTGAGACAATCACTGAATCCAAGCCTATATACTTTAATTATAAATCTATAATTTTGTTAGTATTTATAAAACAAATATATGTAATATAGTCTGGATCTGAAGCTTGAATCATCTTATGGTGGCGTGGTCTCAGACAGTCTCCCCAGCTTCTTTTAGGCGACCGTACAATCCACGCAATGCACACAGGAGGAACTAACTCTATTTACTGCCCACCTCTGGTCTTTGTATTTGTGTATCAAATGCCAGTGAGGTGTAACTAAAGCCATCTACCTGATTTCTGATCAGCAAAACTAAAGCCACCTTTGACTGAGGAGAGAGAGAGAGAGAGAGAGAGAGAGAGAGAGCAGACTTGCACAATTATCATAACTAGAAAGGCTATAGGGATGGCCATGGCTGATGCTCTATCAAGTTTTGGGATTGGATTCCACAAATAAATTCACTAAGAACAAAATTGCAGATTAAAGAATGACACTGACCATGCTCAAATGTTTAAACTGCAAATTGGCTCAGGAGGTCTATAGCATTCCATTCCTATAGCTACCTCGCCACTTTTACACAAAAGCAACCTTAAACTGACGGTCTGTAATCGCCATAGTTGAATTGGAAGCAATCGAGGCATCAGCTTCACAGCTAAGACAAGATAATGAGGTGCAAAAGGAACCGATCCTTAGTCCTAATCAAGAAAACCCCACCAAAGAGAGATAGAAATTAGAAACCAGTCTAAAGGTTAGCATTAATGTTTTGTTTCTTTAATTTTCATAACACATACCTAAAAAATGGACAGTATCAGCCTCTATACTACATTTCCAAATTGCAGCTGTGTTATTAAAACCCCAAATTTATCAGCATTCAGTGTATCAATGAAGCATGTCAAGATACCTTAATGAATCATGAGTAAGTTTCACAAGAAATGTGATTTTCTTGATTCAAGAAGTTTATGTCAATAATCTACATCATGTTATCAAACAAATATTTAGCAAAGAAGGTGCAAGAATTTGAAACAGACATCAATTTCGAATATAAACACGTACACAATCTCATCATCCAAAGACAGCAGCATTATACAGAATTTAGACAATTACTTACAAAGGCAAAAGCTACAATGGCCGATCCCTGACATTTGGAGGCAATTCTCAATCAATTGAACGTTGAATTCGCCGTGGCTAACCTTCAACATCTCCGGCAGCGACATTGAAACGTCGTGCTCCATCGAAAGCCCATGCCACGGTCTGATCTTCCTCTCCAAACTAAACGAGAAATACTGCAGAAAACTTTTAATTTGCCCCAAATCCCCATTCATCTCATTCAGAAAATACTCCAATTTCGGCGCGTAATTCTTCTCCACGCTGAACGTCAACAGCCCCGGCGACCGTAGCACCATATTCCTCACCTCAACATACTCAATCTTCAATCTGGTCAGAAATTCGATCTTCGGCATCATCGTGCGCTCCACGCTCGAGACCAGGAGCACTGTCGTTTGCGACGTCAATTTGTTCTCGCCTACGAACCCTAATTCGGTTAGAAACTAAAATGCCGGCTTCAATTGAGCTTCCGGATCGGAGACGAGAATCCTAGGGAACCGGGCGATCGATTTCCTGATCACGGGGAAGGGGATTTCGACAGTGTGGAGCAGGAAATCGAAGAGCTGGTAAATGTCGGCGTAAGGATAGGCGGTAAGGAAATTCGGGTGCATGTCGAGAATCCGGCCGACGGCGGCGATGTCGAGCCCCATGGAGGAGAGACATAGAATGATGGAGTGGAGAGCGGAAAGAAAGGTGGAGCGGAGGTTAGGGTTTACGTCCAGCGCCTTTTTTGTGGTCTACGTTTAGGGGTTGGAGGTAGAGTAGCTTCCGGCGGAAATGAGACCAGAATCTGTAGCGGTAGAGCCGTTGCAGAGGCGGCCGGCGGCGGTTTGAGCGAGCTGGAATTTAGGCGGGGATGGAATTTGCAGGTGGAAGATCATTTTTCTTTTTTCTTTTTCTTTTTCTTTTTCTTTTTCTTTTTTGGGCAAAACCCTGAATTTCTCAGTTTATGAAATTCGGCCCATTTAATTAAACGAATGGGCCTGAAATATACATATGGGCTTTCTTCCTTTGGACTTTAGTTACAGTTTAAAAAGCCCAAATTAAGTACTTCTTTCAATATTGGTCCATTGTATGATCCACAAAATATTGTGACTCTCTATTGTTTGTGGCATAGCTTGGGACTTTTAAACATTTCAATTGAATTTCGATAATGCTATGGTTAATAAGACTATTGCAATTATTTCAATTGAACACGATTACCAGCACTCGAACGATTTGGCTCTTAGAATTTTAGATTTGGTTATGCACATTTCGTGTTACATTTCGTATTTTATATTTTTAGGCTTGGTACATTTATTAAATATGTCACTTTAGAACAAAGTCTCCACCAATACACACACCTCTCCCTCTCTCTCATCTCTTTATCTTATAGCAACATAAACCTTATCTTGAAATAATATGGCCAAATTACAAAAAGAATGATCTGCGGATCTACCAAAAATTACATCATATTAATTAGGCATGTTTGGCCTTGAGTTGCATAGAAAAAATCAAATTGTTACGCCACTACTTTTTCTTCACTTCCACGTAGGCACTAAGTTTGCAAAATTTAGAAATTTTTGTAATAAGAATACATAAATCTTCTCCACTATGCATTGTAGCTCAAATTTTTATGCTCCAACGTTTATTGGACACATTTTGAATAAATACATCAACTAGCTGATTTTCACTTCAGTAGATACGAATTAAATTCACTAGTTTCTTTGATATATCATATGATATTTTTCAATTCTTTGGGATTCGATTGATAACTTGCACATAATCCTACACTATGACTAATATCAGGTCTACTTGCTCTGAGGTATAGTTTACTATCAATCATGCTTCTATGAAGAGATTGATCTACAAGTTTTTCATCCTCATCTCTTCCAAGTTTCACGTAGTGCTCAAAGAAGTTCTTTCAGGCTTCGAACTCGCCATGGTGAACTTGGTGATGAGATTTTTTGCATACTAGGGTTGACTTACAAAAATACCTTCGTCTTTTTGCTTGATTTGCAATCCCAGAAAGTAATGTAATTCATCAAACATGCTCATGTCTTATTCAAAAGTCTTAAGATCCACAAACTCTTTAACCATCTTATGAGACCAAGACCTAAATATAATATCATCAGGATATATTAAAATTAGAATAACTCTTCATATTCCCTTCTGAAGAAAAGAGTTTGGTCTGGTCCTCCTCTGGTGTATCATTTGCTTAGGAGAAATAAGGACAAAGTGTTATACCAAGCTTTTGGTGCTTGTTTAATACCATAGAGTGTCTTTCGAAGCTTATAAACATAATAATTCAGAAGTTTCAGATCTTCAAATCCTTTTGGTTGTTTGATGCAAGCTTCTTCCTCATGATCTCGGTTTAGGAATATACTTTTGACATCTATTGGATACAGCTTGAAGTTCATGCAACATGTCATAGCTAGTAAAAGTCGTATCCATTCATGACGAGTAACATAAGCAAACGTTTCTTTATAATTCACTCAATCAATCTAGGAGAAACCTTAAACCATCAGGCGAGCCTTATTCCTAGTGATGTTCCCATCTTCGTCTATCTTGTTTCTTAAAATTCACTGTGTACCTATAACATTGACGCCATCAGGTTTAGGTACAAGAATCCATACTCTACATCGATCGTCTAAACTGTAGAAGCACCCCATGCATTGTAGCTATCCAGTCCTCTATGGTTAGAGCTTTTTTTTATGTTTTTTTTTACTCGATAATAGAGATGGAGCACATATATGCTAAGTGAGAGACCAACTTTAGAAAATCAATTTTCTTTTCTCTTGTCCTTTTTTATTCTTCAACATCTCTTATGACTTTTGTAGTGAGATGGTTTTTGGAGACCTTTTTGTTCATCTTAGCCTTATCAATTTTTAGTTCAAATCTTGTATCATCACTACTATTATCTTCTTGATAATCCTGATCAACAAGAACTTGCTCGGGCATAGGTGTCAGCAGTTCGTCTTCTCCTTTGATCTGAGTTGAATCATCATAATACACATTCATCATCTTGACAATGGTTTCTGAAGTTTTGTTATATACTCTAAAGGTTTGGTTACTTCTTGAATACTCATTGAATATAGCTTCAATTCCTTTATCATCAAACTTCTTTATCTTCTCTCAATCATTCAAAACATAACATGTAAATCCAAAAAAGTGAAGATGATTGACATTAGGCTTCTTCACTCTCCACATTTCGTATGTTGTTTGTTGAGTCTTTTGCTTGAAATAAAAACGACTAATTATGTAATAAGTAGTGCTCATTGCCTCAACCCGAAATCTGATTGCTGCGTTGTTGGCCTCCATCATAGTTCTAACAATTTCTTGAAGAGTTCGATTCTTTCTTTCAATAACTCCATTTAGTTGTGGAGTTTTGGGAACAAAATATTTGTGGTATATTCATTTTTCTATTGAAAAAGTGTTGAAGTCCTCATTCTCAAATTCTCGTGTGATCAGTCATGATCATTTTAATGGAAACTTCTTTCTCCAATTCGAGATTTAGGCATAGTTTCCTGAACTTTTCAAAGGCTTCTGGTTTTTTCTCTTAAGAATTCCACCTATTTATATCTTGAAAAATCATCTACACGTACCAGGACATACGTTTTTCTTCCAATGCTTTCGGTCAGCATCGATCCCATAAAATCCATATTAATTAATTCAAGAACCATTCTAGTCGAGAAGCTTTCAACTTTCTTATGGCCAACTCGCACTTGGTTTCCAATCTGACATGTTCCACAAACATTTTTGGCGTTGAATGTTCAGCTTTAGTGTTAGCAATACAAGATTTAGAAGCATATTCCACAAATCAGCAGGATCAAAAATTCGGAAAAAAAGATCTTTTATTTATAGTAATTATTGTATTCTAAAAATACATTGTAAATCCCTTTAAAGGGCTCCAAACGTATCAATGAGAAATATCTTTTCCCAGCAATTCAATTCTTCCTTTTAACATGGCATCAGAGCGGGCAATGGTCCGTGGAACTCAGAAACACAATCATCATCGTCCCAATTGAACCGAGAACCTGCAAAATTGAAGCTATGTCAGAAACCAAACCAAACATATACCCAACAGAACAAAATATGAGGAACACCGACAACGTCGTCCTCGGAATCAAACTTGACGGAAATAACTACCCTCTGTGGTCACGACTCATGCGAGTCGCAATCGGAAGCAGGGGCAAACTCAACCATATTACGGGAATACCACAACCACCATCAACAGAAGAGGCCGCATACAACAAGTGGGAGGAAAACGATCTTACCGTTCTATCATGGTTAATCATGAATATGGAACCGAAGCTTATGTCCAACTTCGCACAACACCAAACCGCCAAGGCAGTTTGGGACAGGCTTATTGTTACTTACGGTAGCGGGACAGACCCCTTCCAGATATATGATCTGGAAGTCAAGGCCAATAAGGTATGTCAAGGGGAACAAACCTTGGAGGATTTTTGGAACGAGTTGCAAGGGATCTGGCTGAACATAGATCTCAGACAACCAGACCCTATGCGGTGCTGCGACAAAGGGATTCACCAGTATCGAACCCTCATCGAGAATAGAAGACTCTTTCAATTTCTCTCGGGACTCAACGAACAATATGACTCCATTAGGAAGGACATCATCAAGCAACAGCCAATCCCCTCAGCCGAAGCGGTGTTTTCCATCGTGAAGAGGGAGGCCGCCCGGCTCCAAATTCTGAAACCGGCTACCCTCCACACTGCTTCAACGGGGTTGCCGGGCAACTCATCATCGGGGTTCCAGGGGGACATAGGAGCAGGCTTCGGTATCCGACCAAGCGGATCCCGAACAGAATCAAACAAGGTTACCGGAAGAGGACAGCCCCCTCGCTCAGGCCAACCATCATCGCGAGGAGGCAAAATCGACAAAAGCAGGCTCCACTGCACGCATTGCGGCATGTCGAAGCACACTAAAGAAATGTGTTTTCAATTGGTGGGATATCCGGAATGGTGGGACAAAACATCTATCGCCAAGGGCCGAGCGGCGGTGGGCATAACCGAGCGGCAAGGGGCGGACGACGCCACTGGGACGGGCAGTCGAGAAGCCACCAGCGTCTCCAGCGGCGGGCGACAGATCGAGGGAGAAGCGTTCGGCGATTTTCGGACAGAGGGCGAAGCGGCTAGGGCACACGCCCAATTCAGCCAAGGAGTGAAAGGTAAAGGGTTTGGTTTGCAACCAAACCCTTCAACTCCCTTTAAATTCTACAAAGCACCCCACTCTTTGCATAGTAGTTCTCGAATTTTTTATGATTTACATGGTAGTCCTCGAAGTTCTGCTGAATTGCTAAATAGCCCTCTGAGTTATGAATATGCTGCCTTTGAACCCAAAATAGGGAAAAATTGTGCTAGTGGCCCTATTAAATGTACAAATAGGTTTCAGATTTTAGAAGAAAACCCTGATACTTGTATTGCGTGCCAAGTTAAAAACACGGTTAGTGTGAAGGATACCGGGTGGAAATTTGATTGTGGGGCTACAGACACGATGACTTATGATAGAACAGATATTATGCAATTATCTCCGTCGGTACGGACTCATGTTCAAACTGCCAGTGGTGAACTCGCCCCTGTTGAAGGAGCAGGAACCATACAGATATCCCCAACCATAAAAATTTCGAACTGTCTCTATGTTCCATCATTATCACATAAACTGCTGTCAATAAGTCATGTGACAAAGGAGCTCAATTGCACTCTGTTGATGCACCCCCGTTTCTGTTTCTTGCAGGATATCAGGAC
>JAYDZE010075949.1:0-25059 GCA_034509125.1 Monilaria moniliformis
TTATTATTATTATTATTATTATTATTATTATTATTATTATTATTATTATTATCATTATTATTATTATTATTATTATTGTCATTATTATTATTGTCATTATTATTATTATTATTATTATTATTATTATTATTATTATTATTATTATTAGGTTGAGCTCTACAGTTAATAGAAAAAGGCCTATTGATCGCTAATACACGAACTATGGCCGAATTCCGAATTTTTCCATGAACTTAAAACTTGATCGTAAAAATCACGAACTTTGGTCGTGTTTGGTATTTCCCACAATTGACGATTCCGGTGAAATCTATTTCTACGTGGCTTGTTAGAATGTCTACTAAACTATAAGAACGTCGTTTTGGCAAGTCGGAATGCCTATTGGACCAAAACGACGTCGTTTTTGTCCACCTCATCAATCCAAAATTTAATAATTTTTTATTTTCATTTTAAAAAAATTTATATTCTCATTCTCTCATCTCCCCAACTCCATCTCTATCGTTGGTCGCCAGCTACTAGCCACCGCCGGCCGCAAGATCCAACGACAAAGCCAGGGAAACCACAATCCCATATGTTTTAATGCACATAGAATCCGACCATCTGCCAATGCATCAGCCTCGAGTGCAACAACGTCACAACTGATGTTGCAGGTGGGCTTTTGCCTGGAGCCACTAGGAGATACACTGACATGGCGGTCAACATTCGATGCAGTGGATTTAAGGAGACGAAGAGTTATATAGTAAGAGAAAGAGAGAGACACATCTTTTTTTTTGTCTTTTAATTTTATTTTTGTCTATTAATTTTTTTTTAAAATCCATGTCATGCCACATAATGTGAATGAAGGAGTAATTAGGGCACGTAGATAATTCGACAAGCCACATAAGAATCGATTTCGATGGAATCGTCAAATGTGGGAAATTCCAAACAACAAAAAAGTTTATGATTTTTACGATAAATTTTAAGTTCGTGGGAAAATCCGAAATTCGGCCATAGTTCGTGATATTAGCGACCAATAGCCGTTTTATTTTAGTACCAAAACGACGTAGTTTTGTTACATTTAAATGCCAATTCAGCTTTAATTTTGCCACGTTAGTTACGATTTGGAGGATTGTGGGAAATCTCAAATAATGACAAAGTTCATGATATTTACGATCAAATTTTAAATGCGTGAGAAGATCCGAAATTTGACCAAAATTTATGATATTAGACATCAACTGCTCATAGCAAAATATAGAAGTTATAAGTTTTAATAATAAACCCTTTTGAAAGTGAAGTGATCGAGGAAAAATGCACTCACTTAGTCTTAGAAACTAACTTAATAATAATTTTTAGCTCAAATTTGAATCAATATACTATTGAAGCTTAATAAATTATTTTGGTGATAGTTTACCTCATTAGTGATTTTCGACACCAAAAAATCCAACTGACTATTGAATTTTATGCGTGATATATACACTTATATAAATTTAATATCGTAAAAAAATTGAGATGTATCACCGCATCTCATCGAAACCACGTCGTTATATCCTCTATGTTTTATTGCTTTTTTTGGTTATAACACAAAACCAACAAAGATTCAAGGATAATATTGCAGTTGATGTACAGCTCATTTTGTTTGTGCAGAAAAATTGAAGACTTAAAATAGCAAACAAAATTTGGATTATCCACCCAATTATTGAAATGATACTGTATACCATAACTCTGATACATCATATCATAATAATTGAATAATGATCGATGTTGATTTAATACCAAGTATACATCAAATATATATATATTGAGAAATGTTATACTACACATCTTATGTGATCACCATTTGTGGGTACCGTACTTGTTTAGTCTTCGTTAGCATTATTTGTTTTGTTTTATATATTTAGTTTGATTCTAATGCATCAAAAATTATTATTAACATCATTAATTTTATAAATTACATAAAAATCAAAGCTAGATTTTTTATTTTATTCATTTATTTGAAGTGATAGAGAAAATAGACAAATCAAACTTTGATTTTCATTTACTTTGTAAAATTAATAATATTAATAATAATTTTTGATGTATTAGAATCAAACTAAATATATAAAAAAAAATTAATGATAACGAAGACTAAACAAGTGCGGTGCTTACGAATGATGCTCACATAAGATATGTATCATAATATTTCTATATATATATATAATATTGCATAAATGATAAGGTTTCGAATATTCCACCCCTTAGGTTTCAATTATTCTTTCTTTTAGATAGAGTCGAAATTCAATTGTATTATTCTAATATTCAATAAGGAATAATTATATTAGAGAACAATTTTTTTAAACGAAAACTTTATTATATTTTTAAGTAGACTAGTACATAATTAGAGTCAAACAGATTATAGATATTTAATAATGCCGCCCCTGGTAACTCTTCAATTTCTTCTGGCTTCCCTTTTCTCTGTTAGAAAATTGATCAATCATTTTACTTATTTTTGCATTTAAGAAATTTTGCATCAAATAACAGAATTTTTTTAAATATCTAAAAAATAAAGAAAACTTATTTTTTAAAGATTAAAAAATTCAGGGAACTTAGATACAACGATTTTAAAGTGCTTTGATTCATAAAATAGGTCTACTCTAAGATAATTATTCACTTCCTGATCAAAAGAAAAAAAATGTATATGAAAAAGATAAATGTTTAGCGTTCTAAATTCAATGGTGCTGACTCTTTCTGGCCGAGGGTTTAGTAAAAATGTTCCGTACCAATTTGGGATAAGACGCAAAATTTAAATTAATTGATTCTAATCACGAAAGTTGATTATGTAAAACTTGATTCTAATCACAAAATTAAAAATATCATATTTATATGCACTTTTATCCAAAATACCCTTTTATATTATTTTAATAATCACAAATAAGATTTCTGAAAATGTATTATTTTAGTGAAGTTATTTTTTTTTAAAACTTAAAAACTTCAAATCTCAAAACCGTTCTCACAACCTCCCACCCATTGTTTCCCTCTGCTACCCAGATGCTGCCGCCGCGACAAGCGTTGTCGCAGAGTCACTGACTGCATCGTTTCGCCACCGTATCTCGTCCGGACTTGAAGAAGCGGCGGCGCTAGGCAGCAAAATGGTGGTGGATGAGCAGCAGCGGCGGCGCAGCTTCCGTCAATGACAGGAATGTGTTGAAACATAAGAGATATTTCCATGTTTGCTTGACTAGATTTGTTCAAGATTTTCTTCCCAGACCATTTCGATTTGTTTTATTATTCGGCAAATCGAAGACTATTGTAATTAAGGGTTTATTAGTAAAATAGACAATAGCTACTGTTAATTTTCTCCGGCGAGTTCTGCGCGAGGCCAATAAGTTTCGAAAAAGAATTTGATATATATGGTTTTAAAATTATTTTTTTGCAATTATATATATAACCCAAAAATCAATAAAAAGTTAGAGGGTAAAAATTAAATTGAAAGGGCAAAATCATCTCTTTTCTATAAATCGATTATAATTAATATATTTTTATTTGTGTGGTTAGAATTAACTTATAGCTAAGCAAAGTCGTTATTTAGAGGTATTGACAATTTAGGATACTTGCATTTCATATATCTCTATACATATATGTATCATACATTCATACATGTATAATGATTAAGTTGGTAGATGATGAATGAGTGATATTTAATTCTACTAGTATCTGATTTTGAAATATTTATATTTTATAATGTAGAAGTCAACTTAGATTTTCAAAACCACTTTTCTCCTTTTGAAGTAGACAATTTTTTCTGGCAATGCTCTGAATTAAAATGTAAAAATTCACATGTAGTTTAGATACCACATTTACTATATATTCAAAGAATGAGAAACATAAAACAAGAATTAATCCTTCACTATAAATTGATCGAATGTAGATTATTGGATACTAAGAATTTTCAATTTTTTTTTTTAAACTACCAACTATTGCTATTTAAAGGTACGTTATGAGTAATTCAGCAATGAAAACATTGACATAATTACATTTCAATCATGAGATCACTTACTTAGCAATTAGGCCATTCCCAATTGTAAGTTGGTACTGTATTTATAATAAAATTATGTGTCTATCCAATTTGTTCTAACTAGGATTGAAAATTACGTAACGATAAGGCTGAAAATTAACCCGTTATTTCCATCTCATGTTATCACGCGTGTCAACAAGGGGCCATCCCTTATGGCACATTTGGTAACCATGATAAGATATGTCTAGATAGTTAGAGTGGGATAGAATTTAAGATACAAATGAAGATATAAATCAAGATAAAGATTTAGTTGGATTATTTGGTAAGTAAGATAAAAATTAAGATAAAAATATATAAGGTGTTTAGTTATATATTAATTATATTATAGATAAGATGTAAAATATCATTTTTGGCCTTTTGAAAAATAAATAAATAAATAAATATATATATATATATATATATATATTTTTTTTAATAAGAAATAATTATTTGATTATTTAACTTAATAAACTAAACTATTGATTTATTAATTAATGACAATATTGTTGAATAAATTAACCAAGTAAAAAATAATAATTAATTAATTAATTAATTAATTCTTACTATAATTAATTTAAGTTAAGAGTCGAATTAGTAAATGTAAGAACAATTCCAGATTAATTTAAGCAAGTATTGAGGATTAATTACATTTCAGATCACTCAGAAGTCACCGCCATCTATCAAGAAACAATTCGCCGGAAACTATGGCGATGAAACACGGCAAAATTCTAAAAATGGTATAATATAGGAAAAGGGTTCCCAAAATAGGAACCTTTTTTTTTTTAATACTTCCAACAATAGGAAAAACGCATGTGGTAGTGTGACTTCACTGTCTCATTTCCGAAATGAGACTTCTACTTACCAAAACGACGTCGTTTCTGCGTTTCGGAAATGAGACAGAGTGTTGCACCCGGCCGGGTGGTCATGATTTTCGCCACCACCCGGCCGGGTGGATGCGTCTGGAGAACATAATGTTGCACCCGGCCGAGTGTGTTGTGGCACAAGTTTCACCCGGCCGGGTGCCAGTCACGGGTGAGTGTTTTTAACCTCTTTTCCTCTTCTTTTTTCCCACTTTTTCCCCAACTCCTTCCCCTTCTAAATCCTCACTCTCTATTCCCTTCTCCCCACTTTCTAAATCCTCCACTCCCACACACAAAATTCATCTCATTCATAGTTGATTAATTAGTGAATGAATGCAAATAAATCTATAGATATTTAGTAGAGAGATAAAGGAAAGTTAGAACGTTTTTTATGCGTTGTAGACGCACCATACATTTATAAATAACATAAAGTTGATTTCCTAAATCTGGTTTTGAATTAATTAATTTAATGTGAAAATAAGAACACAAATTATTCATCTCCATTTGTTTTTAACCCACAAGCTGTCAAGTTGATGAGTTTAGTAGGACAAATGCACTGCTTCAACAATCAATAATATTAATGTATGCTTCCTACCTTTTAATAATTTTAATTTATTTATCAAAATTTAATTTCAATTCAAATACTTTAATCTCATTTCTCCTTCATATAATTTCATGCATTTCCGTTGTTTTATGCCTTTATGAATGCCATTCTGTTTCTGTTTTTGCTTCTGTTTTGGTTTGTTATTGGCTTTTCATGTAAGTAATACATTTCTCCCTCATCATTATCCACCTAATTTGTGTGTTGATGAATGAATTTTGCGTGTGGGAGTGGAGGATTTAGAAAGTGGGGAGAATGGGAGAGAGAGTTAGGGTTTAGAAGGGGAAGGAGTTGGGGAAAAAGTGGGAAAAAAGAAGAGGAAAAGGGGTTAAAAATACACACCCGCGACTGGCACCCGGCCGGGTGAAACTTGTGCCACAACACACCCGGCCGGGTGGCCGGGTGCAACATTCTGTTCTCCAGACGCATCCACCCGGCCGGGTGTTGGCGAAAATCATGACCATCCGGCCGGGTGCAACACTCTGTCTCATTTCCGAAACGCGGAAACGACGTCGTTTCGATAAGTGGAAGTCTCATTTCGAAAATTGAAGTCTCACCCACCACATGCGTTTTTCCTATTGTTGGAAGTAAAAAAAAAAAGGTTCCCATTTTGGGAACATTTTTCCTATATTATACCATTTTTAGAATTTTACCGATGAAACACTAGTTCAGTCGAATCAAAGAATGGGAAAAATGGGATTATTCAAGCCAATGTAGAATAAAACTCACCAAAATCCAAACAAAAAATGAACTAAAATCAAGAGAATGAATACAAAATTAATGAAATTCAGGAGAATCAAACCAATAATTAAAGAAAATGGCTCAGATCTACAACACATCGAAGCTAGAAGTGGCTTCGCCGAAAACCATGGCTGCAAACAAAACGAACTTCTTATTTGGTCTGTGTTTGCCGCACCAAGATCCGAACGATTACCATCTCCTTCGCATCCGAACTCTTTTACCCATCTAAATCACCACAATCGTACCCAACAATTGGGAAAAAAAAATATAAGGTCTGCACATGCATCACCGGGCACAAAATCCAGAGAGTTCGAATTGTGCCCCCAAAATTGCATCAATTACAGAGAAATTTATGTCGGGCCCTACAAGAAGAAGAAGAGCAAGGATAAGGCGAGATTGGTGGGTCGGAGGATCTGCTGCAAGTCATCAACCGGAGGGGATAGTGGAGAAGCAGCTTAGATTAAGAGGGAAAATGTCAGCTGATCTGTTGCAGGTCGTCGGCCGAAGGGGGGTACAGGACGGCGGCGAGCTCTCCGCCGCCCACCACCACTACTGTTGTCGCCGCCCTCAACCCTTTATGCCGCCTTCTCCACCTCGTCATCGTCCGCCGAGACCTCAATGCCGCCCTCGCCTCGCCACACCTTTGCGAGGGTAAATGTGGAAATGACAGTTTAATCAAGTTGCAAATTATCGCTGGCCGAGATCAAATAGCGGGCCTCACAGATAAAAAGATTGTGCTACCAAACACACATATTTTTACTTTTGGCCCAAGATAAATAACCAATCTTGAGCTTAACTTTCCATTCAAACACACTCTTAAGATCCACTTGAATGCTATATTATGATTAAAGACATCATTAGAACCATCTAAAAAATTAATTTCGAGATAGTTGGTTATTACACACGATCGGATTGAACTAAAGTTCGAGCAATGAATATGAATTTTTCTTCTCACTAAACAATAGTTCAATTAAAATCCCAGTTTGAACTTTAGTAATTTTTCTAATTTCCCAGGTTTTGGTACCATGTGAATCTCCAACCTCAGCATGGATGAAGTGAAAATTGAAAATGAAATTCTTCACTGTCCTATCCAATTTTGTGCTACCAAACTTGGTATAATTGTCGCAATAGGGTCAAAATGTCCCAACCAAAATCTGCATTAATTGAAAAAAAGAATGTTATATGCATGTAAATATTTAGACAACATATACGAATACAACCGGCCAATTTGAAAACATAAGCCAATTCCAAATCAACTTACCAAAATTGAATTAATTCGGCATATAAGTGTTCAAGTCTTGAACCACCACTGCAAACTGCAATTCTGTCCCACAATCTTTCTCATCAACATCCTAATTTTTAATTGGTGTTGAATTAAACCTAAACAATTAAACTTCAAAACCCAATTCAGCAAGGCTAACTATATCTGGGTTTCTTCTTTCAACACAAATCGCAAATTCGATGTTGCTCTAGTAGCCACCGTCTTCTTCCTCCCCGCCGCCGTTGCATTCACCGTTACTCCTCGATTTTCCAACATCGCCAATTTTGAATCTCACTTTCCCTCTCTTCACCAACACTTGTTCCACTTCTTCATCATAGAATTCCCTTTTCAACTTCTTCATCTCACTGCACCCTAAATTGGCCGCCTTTTCCCTTTCCAAACTCTCCTCCCACTTCACTTCATCTCCCCTCTCCTCCGCCTCTCCGCCCCCCTCCACCGCCGGCAGCCACCGCGGCACGTGCTTCAATTTCCCCTCATTGTACCACCAGCTATTATCCCTAATTTTCAACGCTCTACCTCGATCGGAGCAACTCCTCTTCGGCAGCAACGGCTGAGCAAACGGAATTTGATCCATGTACTTGACCAGCTTCATCAAATCCCTAAGCGCGGCTGACCTCCACAACGATCGCGATCTCACTTTCCACGAGCCGTCGAATCCTTGCACCGATGTCAATTCTTCGATCGCGGCAACGATGTCGAAGAGGTTTGATTCAGTGCGTCCGCTCGAATTGGCGGATTCTGCGCTTAATTTGGCAACCGCTTTCATATATCTGGTGGCGACGTCGGTTAGGGCTTCGAGTGCCGGCCTCTCGGCTCCTTTGTACCCTATCGATTGACAGATCTGCGCCACCGCCACTCGCGCTAGGGTAAATGAGAATTCCGGCGCTGCCGTGGCGCCGGTAATTTTGTCTTCCCGCATCGATCTTCGCGAATTTCTGTGATGTGAATGAGAGGGAAACACTAAATATTTTGCATCCACTCCACCACAACGGGAGCCAGTGGTGGAAGGCTTGATGGTTAGGTAAACGATTAGAGACGACGTTTAGTGGCGACGGAGGCGGTGGTGGAAGCGCAGCGCTGTTATAGAGAGGCAGAACGGCTGTAGTGGAGGCGGTCGTGGCGGAATCTGGTGAGGGCGAGGGTTTTGGGGGCTGGTGGGCGACTTTTATTATATATTTATACATATAATTATATTTTGCAATTAAATAGTTTAATAAAGGATTAATTATTAAAAAAGTATTATTTTCATCTTGAAATGATAAATATCATCCTTGGAATGAACCCTGCTGGTTCGAATTCATTCACCAACTCAACAACTTGAGTTCACTCCACCTCACATCTTCCAACCGTACCTCAATTTCTCGTTTCCTCCTCCACATCATACGCTCCTCAGTTATTGATCCAATATTGAGAAAAGCATACTAATAATTACTTCTAAAGCTAATGGATTAAGAGGATGTTTGGCTAAATTTATAGTTAATCAAAATTTATAAATTCTTAAAAAAGTAAATTCATCAACTCTAACTTTTTTTTCATAATTTTATAAACAACAACTAAATTATGCTTCGTCAAAATATGTTTATGGAGGGTCAAAAGTAGGAAACCCGCGCCTTCTTCCAAGTTCCAAGTTAACATCTAATCAACGGCCGTGAATTAGAATAATACATTATGCTTCCCTTTCATTTTAAGTTAGTTTGTATTAATAAGTGGTCTTGGTGCGTGCGGCCACAGGGCCTTGTCTTTATATACTTATTTAATTAAATAATTTTAAATTAAACTGAATATTAATAAATTATAATTATAGAATAATAAGTTCTAAATAAAATATGATGGAAAGTTAATAACGTCTAGTAAGACAAATAAACTTTAATTTGAATTAATAAACTCTTATTAATATTTAACTAATAATCACAGCCGTTGTGTAATACTCCCTCCGTCCGCGATAAACCGACCCATTTTGACTCGGTGCGGGTTTTAAGAAATTGTTTGACTTTGTTAATAATTATGAATGAAAGTGGGTGGAAAAAAGTTAGTGGAATATGAGTCTCACTTTTATATATTAATTTTTTAATGAAATATGAGTGTAATGAGTTAGTGGAGTGTGGGGTCCATTTACCAAAAATAGTAAAAATGAAATGGAACATTTTATTGCGGACGTCCATTTATAGTAAAATGGGACATTTTATTGCGGACGGAGGGAGTATCAATTTTGAATCTAAAGGTAATATAGACAACAATCAAAATACATGATTTTTCATTTAAGTTTTAGATCCATCGTTCGAAACAGTTGATAATTTTGGTTTTTCGCATCCCTCATCAGTATCTGACCTATCTTTCTGGCTCTAACTTGATAAAACCAAAAAATGGAAGAAGGAAAAATCAAGTCTGTCCAGCTGCGAGATAATGAACTCAAATTAGGAGAAATGAAAGGAACATAAAAGCAGAGTATAAATAGGAGAATTCAATTATTTACCTGCAGATATATGGAAAGTGTTGGATAATTGCATACAAACATGTATTTGAATTTGCGGAATATAAATAAAATTATCGTAATTTATAGGATCATTTTGATATATTGATCGAGAATGAAATTAGGCAATCGGAATCGAACTATTTTTCATAGAACTATCTTACGAATCGAGAGAACTATTATTTATTGTGCATCAATAGAATATCATGTGAAGAACTTCTTCTTCATTTGCATGTTTATCCTCACTTTGTAACATATTATGTGTGCACTGAGTCGTTTTTTTTCTTCATGCAAACTACCTTCATTTAGTAGTTTATTAACTGCCCTATTACGGACTTAAACCAAAAGAAAGGTTAGCTCAAAGGTGATCCTAAAATCTGTAGGTAAGTAATATTGTAGTGAGAGAATTGGAAGATGTGTATATGAAATGATGAACAAGTGTGAATCACCAAATTATGGGTTGAGGAATCTTTTAGGAAATAAGTGGGAAATTTATAAGTAGATAACATGCAGGTCAAAGAAAAATCTTTTAATTTTTAATTAGAGGCACAATCTTGTGCATTCAAATGCATATATGGTACATCTGTTAATTAAAATTTAATTAACAATTAATTTGTCATAATAAGAATTAATAAATTATAATTCAAACGAATATACTCCAATTGATGATTAATAATAAACACTAATTTTAAATTGCTAAACTCTAAATAAAATCTTAATTAGTCCTACTTAATTATCAATTAAATCTCAAAGTCTTTGAATAATGATTTCAATATGCTAGTCCTAATATTTACCTATGACGTTTATAACTATTCAAAGCTATTTCTCGTAAGTGTTAGAAATAAGAGAAATGCAGCAATCATGAGCATATTATTTGGCTACATAATTTGAAATGATAGCAAACAGGTGACAAAATAGAGAGGATTGTAGTTAAAACATTGAAATAAATGAGAAAATATAATTTTGATGTTTTTTTTTTCATTAATATTTATTTACAATCTTATCCATTTAAATTTAATACACAAAAAATCTACCTAACCTTGCCAAATGTCAATGGCTCAACGGATGGATTTGTTTGCTACTTCTGACATCCTTGGTTGTTGAAGAGAAATGAGTAATGAGTTCATCATTTATTTTCTTCCAAAACTTTGTCATTTAGCTATAATCGATGGACTCATTATGAATAAAAGTAATCTTACTTGTTATACAAAGTTCTCACACAATCTATTCTTCCATCCCAAGTTTGTAACAGTACCAAACTTGTTTACAAATATTGCTACAACTTTCTTAAAATAATACAACATTGCTATACTAAAATATAACATGAAATACCTATTTATCAAAAGCGTATCATTTTTCTTTTTAAATCATTTCTTTACTCACATGGTGGGTCTCCTTTTCAACTCAAAATACTATTTATATATGAAACATTTATTAAACTGGTATAGAACCAAATTAATCCACTTTAGTTGGGCGGAGGGAGTATTAGTTTGTTTCTATGTTCTCCTGCAAATGCAAAAAAAAGCTCACACCCTTCGCCTCAACTGGTAGATTTTGAAAAACATAAAGGTGGTAATGTCGTGTATGAAATTATTGATACGACTCTAAGATTTTTGACAATCTCTGCAAGATCATATAGAGGCACACTCTCCATCTATGGAGTTAGCAAATGAAAATGCATAAACATGAAAATCCACTCCCACCGTTCCCTTTCACCAACTTCTTATAAATCCTTACTTCTTAATCGATCGTAGACTAATATTTGCACAATTTTCTCAATCTACAGCCTGCTACCAACATTTTTCCTAAGCCCAACTTACAACATACTTAAATAAAATCCAGCTAGTTATATTCCATCAAATTAAATGCTGCATTTATCTAATGAGATTGCAAAGATAATCCTAAGGAAGCTAGGCCTTGAAAGCTTAAGTCTTATTCGTTGCCTGTGTTTGACAATTTCAAGTTTCTTGAGTCTTTGTATTAAGGAAATATTAAGACTTTATTATTATTTTATTCTGCAGTCAAGGGAGGGTGCTTGGGGGAAGCTCCAGCACCCTAACCAGATTTTTATTTTATTTTTTCAACCTAAAGTTATGATTATTTCGATTCTAGCACCCTTGACGGCCGGAAATTTTCAATTTTAGCAACCCCAAACTATTTTCCTCCATCCGTCCTTGAATATGAGTACACGTCAGTTCCAATGTTTTCTCTCAACTAGGGCATAATCCTTATCACTTTCAATTAATTATCCATGTTTATGAAATCATTCTGCAGAGCAAGCATGATGGAGAATTAATGCGATAAAAACATTAGTAAGAAACGTAACATGGCAATCTTTTTATGGTCTGTCCATTTATAGGGAAGTCATATTCCTTTTATCCATATCGAGAAATCGATCTCTCTCCAAATTCAATTCCTGGGGTAGAAGATCATGTTACCATTTCTGGATAATCAGACCAGTCACTGTAGACAAAGATTCACCATGATTTATGAGAAATATGTTTCAAACTTAGCTTGTCTCTCTTACAACTTTGATGTTGTGTTGTTTTCATATTGATGATCAGAATCGGCCTCAGTTGCATTTTAGGAAACCATTTGAATGCATGAGTCTCTCTCTTTAGATACACGAAAGATACGTAAAAGGCAATGGTGAAAACTGAAGGACACTGAATTGTGTTACTATCTGGAAACAAATTTATATATATATCTCTCTAGCTACTAGATAGCCTATTTCTAGCCTTTATTTAATTCTGCGCAGGATCTGCCCCAACTCACGTGTATGTGTGTGTAAGGGCAACCGCACCCCTGCTAGACACTGCCCACGGAACGCACCTGCGTCCTCAAGGGCCCGAGCACGGCATTGCGGTGCCTTGAGCACGCGAGGGACGCATGCGATGGCGTGTCTAAGCCTGCAAGAAAAAAGCCACGCATCGGCCAATCAAGTCACGACACGTGACATGTTTTATTTTTTATTTTATTTTTATATCCATTAATGTAATTAAAAAAACTAAATAGCCAACGGCTATTTGCAGTAAAACGGCCATTTTTTTTAAATTTTTTATTCTTATTTTACATCTATAAAAACCTGCACATTCTCACTTCATTCTTCACACCTCTTCATCTCGCACTTCATTCCACTCCATTCTTTACACATTTTCTTTCACAATGTATCCAAAAAATTACAACTATGATCCAAACCTTTTATACAAAATGCAACTCAATAATTATCTTAGGTTTTTAAGCATCAATCCAAACACCCTCGATTTTGACCCTCAAAATCCACTATTCTTTCCAATTCCTCCCACTTTTCAATCAAATGTAGTAGCCGGTGGAATCCCAAATCAATTGTCACATATGTCATCTCCCGGCCTTGGTTCGTCGTTGTCCCTAGACATCTCATCTCTCTAATTCTCCGACGAATCGGAGATTCCCAGACGTCAATCCAAGCACAACGCATACTCGGCGGAAGAAATTCGGACGGTCTTCGAGTGCTACGTCGACGTTAGCGAAGACCCTGTCGTGGCCAACTCTAAAAAATCTGGCACGTTTTACCGGCGGTCGTGTTTTTTCGTCAATCGCTTTAGTGACGCGGGTAATCCGCCGGTAACCACATTTACTAGCAGATTTTTTATGTTTACTGGCGGATTTTTCCGCCGGTAAAACGCATATTTTTTGTAGTGTATCATGTATCAACAAGAAAACCTCAAGCCCTTCAAGTACCTCAAGACCTGGGAGAGGGTGTGCCATTGTAGAAGTGGTCGGGTAGCGGGAGAACGACCCATGGTGGATCGAAGAGATTGAAGAGCGCCTTCAACGGACAATATACAACAAGAGAAGGTGATGCGAGCGCCGCGACGAGTAGAAGCTGTCCAATGGGCCAAAAGGCGGCCAAGCGCAAGGGGAAGGGAAGACAGCGACCACACACCTTCTATTCCGGATCCGAATGAGATTAGCGAAATGAAGGATGAAATGCGAGCAACCAACGACCATGAGCTAATATCAGTGTACTACGAAGCCCTCTACAAAGATGTGTCCGGATTGGACGATGAAGCAAAGGAGAAGCACCACTGGTTTTTGGCTATGCTCGTAGCAAATTTAAGCTTATCTTAGTTATATTTTTTTCTATTTTGAAGTTTTTAGTACTTTAAATTATGTATTTTTTATTTAAATTATGGGATTTTAAATTTTTTAATGAAATTGGTAATTTTCATTTATTCGTAAGTCATTTTAATGGAATACATAATTTACAAAAAATAATAATAAGAAAGATAATAAAATAAAAGTGGACCACGTGAATAGTGAGTGGTAAAGAAGATAATGTTTGGTGGATGAATAAGAAAAAGTTAAGCACATAAATAGTGAATATTTAAGAAAATAGTGCTTAGGACAGACATTGGGATGCTAATACTTAGGGATGTCAATCAGGCCAACCCGCTCGGGTTCGAGCCGATCCTATTGACTTGTCGGGCTATTCGGTTACGGGTCATTCGGGTTGCAATCTTCTCGGGTTAGAAATTCTCATCCCTAACCCTAAATTATCGGGTTTCGGGTTAACCCATTGGGCCAATCGGGCTCAAAATTTTTTATGAATTTTTTTAATTAGTATATTAATTATGATAATTGTATATTTGTAACAAAGAAATACATCAATAAATTAATTTTATTTCAACTCAAAACTAATATATAGCTTTTAGAGAGGTAAAAAAAATACATTTTTCTTAATAGATTATCATTTTTTATAATTTTTAAATCTAAATATTTTATATTAAATGTTATAGTAAAATATAGAAAAGTAAAATGGTGAACATAACTTTCGAATAGTGAATCAAAATGCATTTTTTCCATATACATTTGAAAAAAATCTTATTATACTAACTTTCAAAAGTTGGAAAAATAATTAATTAATGAAGTTTGAAAACTAAATAACGAGAACTTTCTAATTTTCGGGTCGACCCTATGGGTTCGGATTATCTTTGGGCCAACCCCATCGAGTTGCGGGCTATTCGGTTTAGGGCCATTCGGGTTGTGATTTTTCAACCCTAACCATGTCGGATTGTCGGGTTAATCGGGCCAACCCACGGGTTTCAGGCTAAATTGACATCCCTAGGCTTAACCTTCTATTGTAGTTAGTCCATTATTCATTTCCATCTATTCCTAAACTTCTGATTGCATGCATTGATATCACATAAACACCAACTTCTTTGTTTTCACATAAACTCCAAAATTTATGACTTTTTTTTGTTGATTTTTTAAAATTTGAACTATTTTTACGACCTTTAGGAAATTTCATGATATTTTTTTATATTTTTTAAAGTTTGGACCTTTTTTATTAATTACTTTAAAATTTGGACCATAAATTACAATTAACTATTTTAGTATTGTATTTCTTCTTTCTACTTAAAGCATCTCCAAGTATTCTATTATAAAAGAGTTAGCTCTAAGTTGGGCTTGCCTCATTAATTTTTTAGTTATTGAAGTTGAATTTTAAGCTATAAATGCTTATTTTTAAGAATTAACTGTAACTCAAAGCATAAAAAGATTGACGGCAACTCAGAAAGACGTTTATTTCCTACAGATTACACTTTTTTTTCTAAGTAATCAACAATTTACTTTGAGGGCCTCGAAGTAAGACTCGGCCCACAAGAAGTTCGGCCCAGATACAAACAGCTCGGCCCCAAGGAAGGCTTCTAGTAGATAGAAGCTCGGCAGCTCGGTCCAGATACAAACAGCTCGACCCCAAGGAAGGCTTCTAGAAGGTAGAAGCTCGGCAGCTCAGTCCAGATACAAGTAGCTCGGCCCCAAGGAAGGCTTCTAGAAGGTAGAAGCTCGGCTATAACTGCCCACTACCTCCAATACTTTCTCAACCGCTACCCACGATCTATGTAACCGTCAAATAGCAATAAAGGCTCTTTAACTCGGGCTAAGCCCATGTAAACTCTATAAATAGAGAGTAGATTAGATGTAGAAGAGATTAGACACTCTGAAATCAGTAACGCATATCAAAGTTATCAAGGTATTCTTACGCTTTAAGCCGTGGATGTAGATCTTACTAAGGATCGAAACACGTTAAACCCTCGTGTTCATATTCTAAATTCCCGTCTGTGTTTAACTTAATCTATCCTGCGAAAATAAGATCGATCAGTTAGAATAAATAGTACTCGAACGAATTTTATATTGCTTTTTTCATGTGTTTTCATAACAAATAGAAAAGAGTTCACATTTCTTTCTCTACTATCAAATTCATCAGGTGTTTGTACTCGATTTTAACAACACGTAATATTTGATTTCTAGATACGTAATCCGACGCCGTAAATAATATTCGAATACTAATAATAAGTAATTCTCAGTTCCTTAATAAACATAAAGTTAATTGCTTGATGACATCAAATCACATATAAGTTACTCATAAATCAATTTGAAGGTATAAACTATTAGTCAATCTCGGGCCAGAACCTAATGAAAGAGGACAGTAAATATAAAATTTGAACCCCAGGAATCAGGATATTGATAAAAGTAAATAATTAATCGGGATTATATATGCAGCAGTTTCACACGAAATTATATACTAGCTAGGACGAACACACACAAAACCACATAAAATAACATTAACATAAAATCTTCTTCAAATTGCACATGCATGTTTTTAAGCGTAACCCTTCAAAAAAGAATTCATATGCTCTTACTACTTCTTTCTAAAGCATTATCGGAAACGACGAGAAAAGTAAACTTTTGCTTGTATTGATATCACATAAATGAAATGTACATTTTCCTCAAAATTTCTCCAAATGCAACATTCAAGATTTCTTTTTAATTATCTTCTAACAAACATAAAATTTACATGAGTTGTTTCTAACTCCCAAATACAATAAAAAAGCCGAAAAAATTCTGACCAGAAAAATTGGACATAATATGCCCTTTAGGTGTATTTTTTTTATACGGAAACTGAGCAGTTGACAGTTGAAGTAGAAATATAGAAGCAAAGGGAAAAGTAGACTAGAAATAGATGAAAAAGATGGAATTTACAAGAAGGAGAAACCAAAAAAGAGATGCACATATATGCTAGCTAGAACAAGGGTGATAAAGAGCATAAATAGAGAAATAGTACGAACATACACTGAGGGAGAGAAGAGAAGTTTCAGCAAGAAGACAAAAAGAATCTAGAGAAGGTGCAGGAGCGGGAGACCACTCCCACTCAACCCTAGAAGTCGCCCTATATAAAGCCCTTCGTGAACACATTGAAGAAGACTCACGCCCAGGGGAGGCCAGACTTCATTTTTACTTCATTACACTTCTCTGCACTTCACTTCAGTTGAACACACATACTCACTCACATAATTGCACTTTCACTCCCATATCTCCCTCTATATTTGTCATCCAGAAGCTGCAAAGAGCCCAGAAACAGCCATGAGATAGACGAAACAAGGAAGAACCACGAGTGTAACATGATTCACTCACCTCATTATTCTCTTTTCTTCATTCAAACAATATTAGTTAGATGTTAACTTAGTTTACTTTGCTTTCACATGCCTTTATTTGGAGGATACTTTCAATTTTAGCTTTCAAACTCATGTTGTTAGTTTGTTTAGCTTAGTTTCAGCTCTATATTCTTTGCGTTCTGCCTAGTTTCCATGCTTTTGGTGATGATTTCAATTTCATATTCATCCTTGCTTGATGTAGATTAAGTTTAGATTAAAAAAGCATTTATTTCACTTTCAAGTTGATTTCAAGATTAGCAATGTTTAATGGCTATTTTCTGCTAGTTTTTGCCCAGTTTGCTGCAATGTTCTGTTTTCCCGTAAGTGATGATTAACAGTAGTTTAGATGAAAGTTTCGTTTCATGTATATACTTTTATTCTGCCTAGTTTGATGCGTCATAGTTAGAGACTTCAAGCTTTCTGATCACCTGCATGTTTTATTTCAATGAAGTTCTGTTGATTCCAGTAGTTTCAGAGTTGTTAAGTTTTGTAGGAGATCTCTGCATGTTATTTATTTTATTCAGAGCTGTTAGCCAATAGGAGTAGAAGTAGGACAGAGGGAGTCGTACTTTCTGGCCTGTGTAGTTGCTTTGTTAGGCCACTCTACAACAATTCCCAAAATGGCAAAAACCTCACTTAATGCATTTCGTTTGTTTATTTGACTTTTTTTGAATCTTTACCTTGCACGAAATTATTAATAGAGAGTCTGTATTTTCTGTTTACCTATTTCTCAGCTTTAGTTCAGACTTAAATAATGTCATGTTGTCTTTCTAAGTTTTACTTGCTTTTATTAACCCGTATCAACCTGTTCTTAGTTAGATTTATTTAGTTGCTTCACTTTACCCTGTCTGTTAGTCTTTAAATGTCTGCATTTCTGCTTTCTTTCCAGAGTTTTATTCGTTCTTTAGTAATTTTATTCAGTTGTTCCATTTAAAGTGTCTGGTTTGTAAGCTTAGAAGTTTCCCACTTAAGTTGTTTTCTTTGTTCACTTACACTCACATCACTTAAGGCGTGGCGGCATCGCCAACAATCTAAGAACATAATCATGAATTTCTCCAATTTCTCTCTGGGATCGACACCCTCCTTACCACTTACTAATATAATAGTACTTGGAAAGTGGAAAGCAAAAATATATTTGACTGGGGCAGCGTGTTCCTCAACGACAGCACGTTTTGAACCACGTCAAGCCCCATCTTGATCCTTGCCTTAGCTGATGTTAGACTCTTTCATCCTCACAAAATTTGTTGAACACTTTGGAGCTATATTATGTTCCTCTATCACATTGTAGAACTTTAATTCTTCATCTGCTTTGATTCTCTACTAGACTACTGGATTTCTCAAACATAGTGAAGACTTTTAATCTTTCTTATATGAAATAGACCCAACTCATTCTTGTAAAGTCATCAATGAAGAGGACTAAGTACTTTTTATTCTAAAAGGTTGGAGTCCTCATTAGACCACATACATCTTTGTGGATGAGCTCGAGAATTTGTTGGGCTCTTCTTGTTTGGCCAAAACAGAATGACTTTTTGTGTTGCTTGCCTTCCATACATTTCTTGCACACCACGTGATTTGTTTGGATGGGTAAAAGATCTCTTATCATATTTTTCTGATGAAGTATCTTTAGCCCGTGTAGATTGAAATGTCTGAACCTCTGATGCCATAGTCATGATGGGTCTACTTGAGCTTCCAATGCAACTTCTATGTACTGCTAGCGGAGTATAAAGTTCATTTGTTTTTGTATCTTTATTTCTATTATCACTAGATCTTTATTTTTGTTATCATATATTGTGTACGAGTCACCTTTAAAGACTAGTGAATATCCTTTCTCCATCATTTGACCAACGCTTAATAGATTAGCATCCAGTTTAGGAACTAACGGTATATTTTTGATGAGACACATACCTTTGTTGGTGTTGAATGCAATTGTTCATTTACCTTTGACAATTACAAGTCCTCCATTCCTGAACTTAACTTGAGATTTGATTGATCTGTCGATGTTACTAAATTATTTCTCATCGCCGGCCTTATGATTGTTGTAACCGCTATGTATGAACCAAACTTCATTTTTTACTTATGATGTAGCATGATAGGCGTAGAATAGATGTCCCTGTTCTAATTTTCTTCTAAAAATAAACTCGATGTTTTTTGCTGAAGCGACAATATTTTTCTGCGTGACCCAACTTTCCATAGTTTTTGCATTGTGGTTTGTTTTTAAACCAACAATCATTTTCTAAATTGTTGGTCTTTTTGTAGACTCCGCATAGTGAATATTTTCTTTTTATACTATCATTTTTTTTCTTCAAAATTTATTTCCGAATAATAGACTTCCGAGACTGTGTATTGAACTTAGACTGAAAAGCATTTTCAACAGATTCATTTTGACGCATACTTTCTTTTCTCATATACTTCAAGTGAGCCAATTAATTCTGTCACCGACAATTTATTTAGATCTTTAGTTTCTTATGTTGTCGTAACAATCAGATCAAATCGCACAGGGAGAGTAATTAGAATTTTTTCAACTACTCTCTTGTCAGTCATATTTTCACCATAAGTTTTTAACTGATTTACTATCGTCTTAGCTGAGTATACTAATTTTTAAGGTCTTAGATTCTTTCATTTTCATATTCTCCAATTCTAAGAGTTTGTAATTTGAAATGGCGTACCTTACTACTCTCTTGATATTCTACATTAAGTGTATCCCAGGTATTCTTTAATGTTTGGGCTCCGCTAATTCTTGAAAATATGGACTCCGCCATAGCCATTTATAGGGTATAGAGAACCAAGTTACGTTTCTCCGCATCTTTGTCCAATTTTGCTTAGTTTGTTGTAGACAAAACGGGTAAATCTTTGAGGATAGAGTATCCCTTATCAACGATATCCGGCTTTGGGACATAAATTATGTCCTCATTCTAATAACCCAAAAGTTATAGTTCTTTCCTGAAAAAATAGGAATTGAGATTTGATTATTACTTGAAAGTGTGACCATAGTGGGAATATAGGGGTGAAATTGGAATAATATTCTGAAAGCTAATTACGCCAAATTAATGATCTAACTGGGCTCTGATACAATTGTTGGAAATTTGAAAAAGAAAGTGGTGAGAGAATATAATATTTATTAAAGGCTTTGGAATTTTGTTAGGCTCTGTCTGGTAACCAAGATAACACCTAAATTAGATTAATTATCCGAAAGATATAGAGTTAGTTGTGTGTTGGATAAGCATGATAGAAAAAAGTGGAGCCCATGATAAATAAACTCGACCCGGTGGAAGCCCGTGTTTATCCACTATTTCCCTATGACTATCAGTCGCACCACATATGTGCGATAACACCCATTTGGATTCTACAGTATTTCATTTGACCCCTTTTCTCTCCCCTCTCCTTGTCTCAATCACTCCATCTCTCTCCTTAGGTCAGAGATTCCAAGGAGGATTCGGATGGCTTCTCAATGAGCTTAAGTCTTTAAGTTGAGCCCAACTTAATTAAGTCCATTAATATTAATTCATTTCACTATAGGATTATTATTGCACTACCCTTCTAGATCCACATTATGAATATGGTTCATTTTTAATTTATTATTTCTCATGTTTAAGATTTCCAATATCCACTAATTAATTAATGCATTTGCTAGCTTCAATATAATTAATATTTTTATTCAAGAGTGGTCTAATTCAAAATATTATTTATTATACCGGAATAAATTCTATCTGCGCAGATTTGTATAATAAATTCATTTTTCGAACTCTTCTTGAGGACATTATTAACTCGAGTTCTCCCAAGACACGATTCTATATGATAACAATACTAGCACCATTAGACATTGATTACCACTGCGCAAGATATCAATAATTACTTAGGGTTACGAAAAGTCAACACCTATTGATAAATCAAAGCAGTGCATAATCAACATTGTATGCTCGATTACTTATATAGATTAAGAAATAAATAATCAACGAGACCTTGTACTTAATTTACACAGCGTAGAAGTACGTATCTCATTGTAATCCATTTTAGTGCTATAAAATACTATGACTCAGTGCCATCAGTTGGTCATGATAGGCACGAACTTCGGATCCACACTACAACTTTTTATGATAGATTGTCCATGTCTATCTAAGTTGAGAACTTGATTTTCTTCTATAAGGAACCGACTGAAAGATCTTCTGTGATCATGGATCCACCATTCAGTGTACACTATAGAAGGATGATTTGTTTGCTCAATTTATGATTACATGCTTAAGAATAAGTATCCATAACCACAAAAGTCAAACCATGTGACAATGTTAAATTTCTCATCAGAATGAGAAATAAGGTTTTTAATACAAAGCAACACAAAACATGCTTTTCAGTATACAAATCCCAACAATCTCCTACTTATACTCAAAACATGCTTTCAAGTATACATTAATAAATTGAAAAAACAGTCCATATTCCCCCACTTACTCAAAGCAGGCCTTTAATGCAACTTGTACTATCATTATTCCACATGACGAGTTAATTGTCCTGTCTTTGCAATCTCCTAGTGGAATAATATGCTCGGTAGTGCACTAATACATCCTTATGTTCCCCTTAGTTCTCTTTTCTTTCTCACTATTTCTCACTTATGTGATCGACCTCTTTATGTGCTTTACTGGCTCTAAGTCCCATGATTTCTTAGAATTATCCATGTCGAGTTATTACCAATATAATACTCTACTCGATAAACGTATTCTAAATTATATTTTTTCACCATTAGGAAGTTTCTTGAGCTATAAGCTTTCATGGATATGCTTTTGATGTCTTCCTACTTCACACTTTTCCAAACATAGCTCTTGTTCCTTAGGTTAACACATAATCAATGGTTGATCTAGTCGAACTTCGACTAGTTTACAACTAACTCGATTAACCCATTTGCACTACTTGACTGCTTTGTAAACGAGATACAAGTTCTTTTACGTTAGTTGAGTATTTCCACTTACCACAATGTAGTGTCTTTGACAGGGGTTATACTGATATCATTGTTTTCTTGCTCGTGGCAAAGCAGTTATCAGCTTGTAACACTTTCTTGCATTTCTTTGATATAGAATTTCTTGAGATGGCATAACATTCCTTAGATTGTTTCGAGCTTTCTCAAATTATTTATCAAATGTTCTTGATTGGATGATTATGCTTCCGCTAATCATATTTTTTTAATATAGTCCTTTGGTTGTTGTAGGAAACTATTTCATCTTGGCCATAGACTGAGTGTAGGAGACTCTCTTAGGGTTATGAATCTTTTAAGGTTGTGTAATAACCAATCCACTGCAATAAGGTCTATAATACTAATACAACTTATCAAAATCGAATCATCTTTCCAGATTTTAATTTTCCCACTTTATTATGCCATCATGTTGAGGAAGCAAGGCATAATCCTTTGGGATTCTACTCCCGCTCTGATACATAGTTTAAGAACTCCTGATTGAAACGATCAACTTTATGATTAGATCTCATATACATGATAGGCTAGGCATGATGCACTTTTACAAATATTTCTAAATTCTTAGAACTTTGGAAAAGATTATTACTTGTAACGTATCAAATAGACTTATCAAATTCTTTGGTGTTATCTAAAGAAAAACCGCCATTAGCTTCTTTAACTTTATATATAAAAATGAATGAATTACTAGTACTTTTCTTATCCTTTACTATGTGATCTTCAAGCATCCATTGGTTATCCAACCTTTTTAGCATATTTCCTTGGGTTTAAAAGGTTCTTAGTTTTTTTTTTTCAATCAAACACCCTTAAGGGTGAGGGGTTAGGCAGACCCCCAACCTATAGATATCAAAAGCGAACCAATCAGAGTCGTACACGATCCAAATCCAAAAGTGATTTGAATCTCAACTGACGAGACAAACCTAACTTGGTCGAACCCACAAACCGGGTTTGGAGACTTTCTCTTGATAGAGATAGTTGATAAGTTACTAGATCATTTGGTTTGTTTCTTGAGTTGTGTATTTGTTTCTAGTATCTGTTTATCATCTGTGTCATAATGGATAAAAATAAACACTTTTATCAAATAAAAGAAATCGATAAATTCATAAATGTAAAATTGTTTGGAAGCCGAATAGTACATCCCTTCTAAAACAAAGCACAAAACTAAACAATGTTTTTAAAAAAACTAGAAACTAAAACAATTACAATAAAAAGCAATAAATAGGCACAAGCTCTCATTGCAACAACTCCCACTGGAATCTCATCTTCACGAAGTGTCCATGTTTTCTACGAAAGAAAAACAACATATGATTAGTGACGCTCATTATCCACTACTCACAATTGATTAGAAAACAACCTCTAAACATTATTTACTAAATAAATTTGAGACATACCTTGACCATTCCCATTTTTTCGAAGTGGACGGTCACTTTTCCAGTGTCCCTTCTCACCACACTTGAAGCACTTTCCAGTTTGCTTCGTCTTGGCACCCTTCTTACCCTTCTTTTTTTTCCTTTCCTGGCAGTAGATATCGCTTGCCCTTCCATATTCTTCCCAATTCAGGGTTTATGGCTTGAGGAAGAAGGAGTGGCTGTCATCAATGCTTCCTTAGTTTGTGTCAATAATCCTTATACCGATTGCAGCCCAGTCAACAGTTCTGGGAGAGTCCACTCTCTTTTGTTCATATCAAAGTTCAACCTAAACTGCTGAAAACTGTTTGGCAATGATTGGAGGACGATATCAACTTGGGAAGCTGGGTTAATAATCCTTCTTAATATCTCTATCTCATTGAGATAGCCAATCATCTTCAGGACATGATCCTGCACAGGTGTTCCCTCATTCATGGTCATATTCATTATATTTTTCATTGCCAATGACTTGGCAGCTCGATTCAGCGTTCCAAATAGGCTACTAAGATTCTGTATCACTTATGTGGTTGTCTGCATAGCTTGATGCTGATATTGCAATATATTTGACATAGATGCCAAATGTAACACTGCACCATCTCATTAGCTTTGCAACACTTAATGTATGCTTCTTTAACCGCGTTTGACGCATTGTTTGCAGGAACAGTTGGACATGGTTGGTTCAATACAAACTTTATATCTGCTACAATGAGAACAATATCTAGATTTCTTTTCCGATCAACATAATTTTTTCCTTCGAGTTTGCTGTCTTTGAGAATAGATTAAAGAGGATGGAAAAGGAAAAATAAAAACACGCATTTTTCAAAACAAAATCACATAAACATGTTAGATACATTTTATTTGAGAAAACCAACAAAATAATTAAATGCATTTCACAAACAGCTCATATCGGCAGATAGTCCAGAGATTACTAGGGTAGCATGGCTGCCATAATACAAGTAATGTTTTACTAGTTACACACTTTGACAGATAGACCAGAGACTACTAGGGTAGCATGACTGCCATCATGTTCCTAAGCTCGTACCATAAAAATACACTACAAGAAATACGCTCATAAACTACGGTTTTAAACCGTAGTCTATGTGTTAAAAAAATCGTAGAGATTGATGGTGTAGTCTATGCTCCTGGGCATAGATTACGGTGTAAAAACCGTAGTATATGAAGTATTAAATACTACGGTTATTACCCGTAGTCTATTCATTTCAAACCGTAGTGGTAGGTTATCCAAGACTACAGTTTTTGATTAAAA
>JAYDZE010076060.1:0-25059 GCA_034509125.1 Monilaria moniliformis
TATATATATATTTTATGATAGATACAATATCTCGCGCAAGTAGGTTCAAATTTTCTCTCTTTTATAACACCAAAAACATAGAACGATGGTGATGTTTAAGATAATATATTCATACAAACATATGTAATATAATATATATATACATGTATATATATAATATGGACAGTCACCGTGGATCAATTTAATAGAGATATCCCAAGTGATAAACAACAGATGAAACTATATAACTGAAAAACAAAACAAAAAATCCATGTATAACAAGACTAGATAAATTCAACACCAAGTAAAAATAAAGGTGGGTTTTTTCCGATGGCTCGAATGAGTACTTAAAACGAATAAACTTGTTATATAGAGTGAGTACGAAACAAAAACCCACGAAACTCAGGATAGATAGCGCTACGAAGACCGAAATAATCCACGACCACCCGAAGGCGGGAGGCGCAAGAGTAATCAAAGATCTTCCACGGCGCTATCCCTCCTGAGCTTTATGGGTTTTCCATACTTCTTGGCTCCCTCACACACTACTATAACCTCACTACATCATGCATAAATAGAGAGAGAGAGAGAGATGACGATGAGTGGTGGAGGGCACATGAATGGGCAAGTGGGATTTATAGGAGGAAAGTAACGTGGGGAATGGCAGAAAAATGTCATCGAATTTCTCCCGTACAGAGAGAGCCCCCCTTCAGTATCTTTGACTATATTTTGCTGCATGTGTTCGAGGACGACTGCGCCTTTCTCTTTTCTCTTCAAAATTTCACTGCCATCACACATTTCCCATCAATTTTAGCTTCTAAATATCGTATTTTATTGCATCGACTAGTCCACTTCGACTAGTCCAACTTGAACCCGACCCGAAATTATTATGTCCTTATCGGGTCGACCTGATAAGGATATGAACCCGATAAGACTTGACACTTAATCCATTAATTTTATACGTGTTCGTGTCGTGTTTTCTTATCGTGTAAAAAATTGTCAACCCTAACTCTTACGAATGTAATTTTTTTAAACGAGAATTACTCTCAACTCAGGGACGGTCATGGCTGCATGTTTGGTGAAATGAATTACTATAGTTGGCTGTTTTAAAAAGGCTCAAATTGGTTTTTATCTTGGTTGAGAAATCTTTTCAGGAGTGATAGTTATGGTTAAGGTTAATTACAATTTCTTATGTATAGTTTCAATTAACCAGGAAAGTTAGATTAATAGTTAAAATGGAGAGAAGAAAATGGCAAGACATGAGAGGTTGACACAAATCCTAGATAGGGACGGGTGAGGAAATGACTTTATACCAAACTTCTGATTTAGTCTAATTAGTGGTGGATCTGAAACTGAAAAATAGAGGGGGTGGTACTAGTTGCGGTAAACTAAATTATTCAGCCATCTTCTTCGTGGCGGATTGGCGGCTAAGGGAGGGGGCGACCATGTCGGTTTTCCGGCCGAGATATTGAAAAATTGCCCGTCAGGGGGGTCGGCTGTCCCCTCCCGCCCCCCTTTCTCCGCCACTGAGTCTAATTGATTGATTACTCCACTCAAAAATCATACCCTATTTCCTTTTTTTTTTTTCCAGCCACCGTTATTTTAGTTAGACTAAGAATAGTTTTCTTTTAACAAAATTAACTCATTTCATAACAGTTACATGCAGTGGCGGATTCAGATACAAAAAATGGAAGAGGCGAAATAAAATGATAAAAAAATAAATATAATCTTCAATATGTTCAAATCTTTCGTTTCTTCCTACAACACGTCCATCTCTCTCTCTCAATTTCTCGCTCCCACACAGTCACACTTCACTTTTTTAGTTTCTCTCCTACAGATCAACTACAGATCCGATCGTCTAGACAAAGGGGCGATCATGTTGATTTTACGGCAACCCCAAAGGAAAACTAGTTGTCGGGGGTGGACCGCCCCCTCCCGACCCCCTACATCCACCACGGGCTACATGCATGCATATATGTGATTTTCCTTTTTATTACTTATCAAATATACGATATTTCTATCATAAATATTATCGTTGGAAGATTTTTGAACCAGTGTATTTCCTCCTTTTAGTCTGAATTTGGGGTGCAACATATATGTGCCCAACAATTCATGTGTCAGAGATTGATTTATTAATTGTTTTCTTGCGATAGAAATAAAGGGGAAATCCCACATTCTATCGTGGGCTCACTTTGAGGTGTACATTGGAAACGGTACCTCATTCTGAATCTTAATACAAAATTGAGAGAGAGAGAGAGAGATTACAGTCTACCTTCACCACCTACGAGAGCTCCACCTATATGCTCCATTTTGGTTTTTACGTGGGTCGCTTTTTTCAGAAAATGAGTTGTACTTGCACAATAATTTACTATAATATACTGTATTAATTTTAAATATTGTAATGATATATCTTTATAATTATAAATAATTATGAAAAAAATAATATCAGATATAGTAGTTATAAGACTAAAAATTGTGACAGCCTGCACAAAAAATGTTTGACGGCGTAAAATATATCAATAAAATAATAATAATATAATAACAAAATAATATTAAGATGTCCGAAATAAATTTGAAATGACCAGGTGAAGATCCGAAATCACATGAAAGCCCATTTTTTGCAATTAATAAAAAATAAAATAAAATAAAAATCAAGCCCAAAATTCAATATACACATAACCGTAAAGGCCCAAGGTTTGAGTCAAATCCATTTAGTCGGGCTTGCAGATCAACTTTATATTTCAATAGTGTTACGCCTGTGCAAACACGAATGAAAATAATGAATAAAATATAATATTTTTTGTATAAGATTGATATTACATATATGATATAGTAAATTATAACCATAATACTAATGGATTGTAATTTTTAAAAGAAATATTTATGAGAATGAAATATAATTCAACAATTCAGTTGTTAAAAATTTTCTCTTCTGCGAGCAAATTTGAGGTTCGAGTTACCTTGACGGTTTAACGCATATGTGTGTGAGTGAGTGGGTCTCAAAAAACACACATGTTTAGGTGTGATTTATATATTGAATGATATAGAAGTGAAATTATTTTTATGTCCATTTCTATTCCTATAATTAGCATATATTTCCATCGAGAGCCATCGTCTCAAATGAAGTCGTTATTCCAAATAAGGAGAGAATAATAATTTCATCCACAACCCATGAATTTAATATTCCATTGAGTCAAAACGAATAGTATCATATCTTTATACAATTATTGTGTAATATTATTTTTAATTTTGTTTTTAGATTTAAACTTACACTCCCAAAATGATTCGAATCTCCCGATATATTGGTAGGAGAAGAAACATCTTATCAATTGACTTTTACTTCACGGTAATACTATTCATAATAATTTTTGAAAATATTATGAATAATTCGTTATAACCAATGGTATTTAGTTTTGAAAATTATTTATTAAAACCAATACTTTTAGTTTTGTTAAAGAAACATAGATATACATGTGCATTAGCAATTTAACTTTTTCTATTTTTTAAATAATATAAAACCATTAGGTATCAATATAAATATTCGTATTGATATAGTTAGCTAGAAAATTTCAAGCAACATATGAAATATTTAATAAATAGAAATATATTTTATTTTATGTTGATAAGATGAGCCACTAGAACTCACTAGACAAAATTTACAATTAATTTTTTTGAGAAAATACATTAAGATAAAATAATTAAAACTTAATTATATTAGAGACCATTCACTATTATTATATTTTACATTATTTTCATATTAGAGAAATAATACTTGTAACACCCCTTACTCGATTATTGAATAACCGAATAAGTGATATCACGATCAGACAAACTATATATATTTTCTGAATATATATTAAAAACTCGTGACACCATTTATTCGGTTATTCAATAATCAAATAAGGGGTGTTACAATGCTACTTACATCACAAATATTGTCATAATCAAGATATCATTCATAACAATGATAAAATTTGGTAGACCAATGTGAAATTTACAAAGAAACCCACACATGCATCGTAAGAAATGAAGATGACAAGACCTCCAAAGGCCTAGAATTATTCAAAGAGAAGTTAATGACTTCAAAAAAAAAAAAGAAAAAAAAAAGTAGACTATAAGCCACGAGAAAATTAATTAAAGGTCGCTTGCTCTTGCCCACTAGCAAGCCAACTTGCGCCATAAACCCTCCTATTCTATTATATTACATCACTTTTCTCTTAATATTTCCACATTTTAATTTAAGGGATAATTGTAATTTAAATCACAATTTTTCGTTAACTTCTTATCAATCTCATAATTTTTGAAACTGGAACATAAAATCACAAGTTTTGACATTTTCTCAATTATCTCACATATCAAAATTTCAGTGAAATTGGTGGTGACGTGTCAGCCGCAATTTCCGACGTGGACAAAACATCCGTTCTTCAAAACGATGTCGTTGAGATTATTGTCATTTAAATTATAACTTTTCGTTGAATTCCGGCCAACACGTCACCACCAATTTCACCGAAATTTTGATCTGTGGAATAATTGAGAAATTATCAAAAGTTATGATTTTATGTTCTAGTTTCAAAAGTTATGATTTAAATGACAATTATCCCTTAATTTAATATACTCTTTCCCTCATCCAAAGCCAAGTTGCATGCATAAAATACCATCCCTTTTTAGACAAAAATATTGAATTTATTTTTTTCTCCTGCAACTTGCGCAACTAATTTCTTTTATTAATTTAACAGCTCACCAAATTGGCCAACTTGCGTAGATAGCTAGCTGTTTGATTCCATTCACCTTAATTCATAACTCTATAATTTTATTTTTATTTTGAAATTAAGCCTAAAGGTACATCCCCCCAAGACTCATTCAAAATTTGAAATTTCTATGTAACAACTAGTATATATTAGTCCTATCCTATACATTTGTCTTATTAAATATTTATATATCAACTATTAATAGATAAATGGGTTTTTTTTTAATTATATTGAGACAGGATTAAATAAAAGAATTTCGATGGTGGTAACCAAAAACCAATCTAGACTATATATCTTAATTTGTATGATCAACAACTGAAAATAAAAAACATTATACAGAACTATTATTGTATATATAAAGAAGCATCATTCATAATTTATAAGGATAAAGTTTATATTATAATGGGCATTTAATATAAATGAATACCATTCAGTAAAGTCAAATATACATAGTACTACTTTATTGTACTTTGGTGAAATATTTAAATTATAAATAATAGTACTACTTCCAATGTCTCTGTGCATGCCAACTGCTAATTACAACCGTGTTGCTGCACTTCATCAAATTTGCATTAACTATATATATTTCTTGAGTTTCAAGAAGTTAAGGGACATATATCTTACTTATCTTAACCTCTTCATCTTCCAAAGGTCGGTCATTCTTGCTTAATTCACACTTCAAAAAATATTAATTCACAAAATTCCCATGTAGAGTAGGAGTGTACTCACTAAATATAAGACAAATACAAAGCTAAATGGGTCAAATATACACATGTAAGTTGTCTCACATCAAAATTATAAAGTAAGAGAGATCAATATAAATATATAGTATGAGCCACTCTTCCTATCACTGGTTTTAAGATTGAACCTCACTAAGATTTGGTTAAGATTGAACCTCACTAAGATTTGGTTGGTGTTCCATTCATTAATTAGCTACATTTCAATGAACAGGACTTTACCTCGCCCCCATAAAAATCCAACAAAATGAGCTAGCTAGGGTTCATATGAATCCATTAACATAACATGAAAGGAGGACTTGAAAAGGTTAATTAATTAGAAAATATCAAATTCTCTAGGACATCAATCAAGACAACATTTTCCTTGAACAATTCGAAAACAACATCTATATTACACGATCCAGCACCAAATAATCCTTGTCATACTTTACAATAATCAAGATTTTGTTCCGACCAAAAATAAAAGAAAAAAAAGAATTTACGAAGATGGGTTTCGTCTGCACAAATTCTCAGCGATTTGAGCTAAAGACTGCAGGTTGCATCTAACAATGGTGTCGACGAAGACGCAGGTCTCTTCCTTAGTGTTACCTGGCGGCACGTCGACGACGTACGACTCCACGGCCACGGCGCCGGCGCCGTTGGGCGCCGCGTGGAGGGTGGTGACAGAGCGGTAGTTTGCGAGGCGGTGGTCCCCGCCGACGATCCTGAAGCTGATGACGTGGCGCTCCTCGTCGAGTATCTCGAGCCGCTCGGTGCTGCTCACCGCCGGCATGCCGGAGATGACGCGGATCTCCCGCAGCGTGCCGACGTCGCCGTCGCCCAGGATGACGTGGCAGCTCTTCACGAAGTGCTTGTAGGCCTGCGGGTTGTCGAAGCGGCGGACCACGGACCACACGGTGGCGACGGGGGCGGAGATGAGCTGCGTGGTGGCGGAGCAGGTCTGGTCGGGGCCCACGGCGTGGGTGTGGTAGCGGGCCACGTGGTCCGGGACTTGAGCAGCCGTCGCGTGGCGGTAGGGCTGCTTATAGGCGGCGGTGTTCGGTGTTTCGGTGATTCTTTGAATTAGGAGGGAGGATTTTTGAAGATCCGAAGGCATTTTTAGATTTTGAGAGGTAGAGAGAGAAGATGATGGGTATGAATGAAAGAATGGTGTGGACTTCCACTATTTTTTTTAGAGAAGGGGCTAAGAGAGAGAGGGGTTTACTATTATATAGAGTGAGAGAGAGAGAGGATATGAGATTCACGTGAGGGCATTAAAATAGGATCTAGTTGCTACACAAAATTACCAAATTAGCCTTTTATGCTACTGTCGAGACTTAGGAAATTAGTTAATCATTTAATTTATATACGGGTCTTAGCTAGCTAGTATCTATTAAGAGTCGACATCCAAAATATTTGAAGTTGTGAATTACAATCAAAATACACGAATTCACAACTAAGAATACACGGAATTGTGAATCGTAGCCAAAAACTACTAATTCACAACTAAGGATACAAAGAATTGTGAATCGTAGCCAAAAACTACTAATTCACAAATACACTAACTCACAACTAAGAATACCCGGACTTGTTAATCGTGGCCAAAAACCACTAATCCGTAATAAAGAATATTCTTGTTGTGAATTATAACAATAAATTACTAATTTAGAACCAAGAACATTACGAGTTGTTGAATATGAAATAAAATATTAAGTGTTGATATTTTTTATTTTTTTATATTAGTAGATACTTTTGACTTTTATAATATTAATTTAGGCACTTTGGACTTCCACTCATCTATTAATACTTTCATTTTATATTTGACAAGTTTCGAATAAATTACGCGGTTTAAAAATTAAGGCATTCTACTCCAATTTAGATCTTGCGTTTTAGTATGAAGTCTGATATTGCATTTGTAGATGACTGACATATAAAAATATTAAAAATTTATAGTGTTTACATAAAGAAAATATAGAATCTTGAACTTTGTGGATTATCACTTATCTTTCATTTATATGTGTAATAGATAATGTGACACAAATTAGCAATAAATAATTTAAAATGATTTTACCAGAATCACAAACAAATTTGATTGGATATGGAATATAAATTATTAAAATAGAATATAAATTCATATACTGTGCCTATGATCCAAATCAGTACTCAACAATTACATTATTAAAACAGTTTATTGATAAAGAGAATAATTGCTCCTAATTTTAATATGCACGCGTACATAAGAATGTCAATTTAGCCTGAAATCCGTGGGTTGGCTCGATTAACCCGACAACCCGACAGAGTTAGGGTTAAAAAATCTCAACTTGAAAAAATCTCAACCCAAATGACCCTAAATCAAATAGTCTGCAATCCAATAGGGTTGGCCCGAAGATAGCCCGAATCCATAGGATCAACCCGAAAATTAGCGAGTTCTTGTTATTTAGTTTTCAAACTTCATTAATTTATCATTTTTTCAACTTTTAAAAGTTAGTATAATAAGATTTTTTCAAATGTATGTGAAAAAATGACCCGTAACCGAATAGACCGAATGACCCGTAACCAAATAGTCTGACGATGCGATAGGATCGGCCCAAATCCGAGCGAGTTGGCCCGATTGACATCCCTTACCTGTACCTAAGCCATTGTCCATGATTATTATTATTTTTTCTTTTTTGTAATTAGCTAGTATTAGAATTTAACATTTGACACTCTGTACTGATTCGAATGTACCATTTAGCACATTTTAAGCTATTAAATAAAATTTATTTACTATACTCAATTCTTGATTATATAAATTCATTTAGTTTTGACATAATATTTCAGTTTTCTTATGATCATTCCAAATTGAATATGACAGTACTTAATTGAAAATAAAAAGGAAATGTCCAAACTGCCCTCAAATTCAACGTGATTAGTGGAAGATCAACTTGGCCTGCCCCCGGAATTGGGTTAACAAGTTGGACAAATTCGATGTACTAATTTTGACTTTCAATGCACAAGTTGCACATCTTCTCCTTTTCTCAGTCATTTCACGTGTTTTATATAGTTGCAGCTAGGTCAGAAGAGAAAACATTAATTTCCTAATAAGATTACATTAGAAAAGCACAAATTCATGTGTATGGTTAGTTGCGGGTATATATATACATGTGGGCGGACGCAGAAAAAAGTGTCGGTAGAGACTCTTATTAATCATATACGTAAAGATTATATTTAACATATTCTTCTTTTCTCAAACTCATTATTTGCAGCTAAGTTTATTTATTCTTATGCAATTATATAGCACTTCTTAATCCTCCGACATCTAACAATTTAGTTTTGGTATAGTCAATTTAGTAATGGCTGAAGATAATTTTCAACAATTTTGATAAATTCGATAGTAGAAAAAAGAAAATGATAAAGAAACTGGTATGGGCTTAAGCCCCTCCCCACCTATATATGTGTCCGCCTATGTATACATATATATTGCAAGTTGCTTTTAATGTCAAACGATTCATAGTCACTTACGTTGTGCTTAATAAATGGTTTTACATTTGTTGCAAGTTGTGTAACACGAAATTCAGCCCCCATTTCCTATTTCACTATGTTGAATTGGGGATTTTTGACATTTCAAGGGGCAGGATTGGAATAAAGATTCGAAACTATATTTGCACGTACCAATATCCTTGAAACATTCCAATGGTTTGTGATTCTTAAAGGTATATTCTAAATGTACATTTAAGTGAAATAATATATAGGCACCCACTCTTGGCAAATTATAAAAGGTATATTCATAGTTCGACATGATTTCAGTGGCATATCCAAGGGGAGGCGGGTGGGGGTGGCCGACCCCCCGACAGCTAACTTCCCCTTAACATCACCGAAAAATTAACATGGTCGTCCCTTTCCTATAGCCGGATCTGTTATTGTTGCTGCTCGGAGCTTTAAAAAATTTACTTCTCTGAAAAAAGAAGTTAAGCTCGATAAAATCTTACATGCTAGGATCCGCCATTGTTGTGGCTCGGAAATTGAAGAAAACGTCGTGCAAATATATGTTATGAAGTCACTGAAAGAAACTTTTCAACGCCTTGCTCTTTGATTCCGCCCCCTCCATTTTTTGATTCTGTATCCGCAACCGCATGATTTAGTTGGTGGAGCGACGAACCGATCGTTGCAAAATTATATATGAATGTAAATCTCATCACAATGGAAAATATATAGAGATTAAAATAAAATAAAGATGACATTTGAGTCTCTATGTTTGGATGCTTCATCTAATTAGGTTGATGTATTTATTGATTGGTCGTAGATACAATTGTGATAGTCATGTACTTATCATTATCACTTGACTTAGTAGATGCTGACCGATTGGTATCGATCTAATTAATGTACCCTCAGGTTTATTCAAGAATGAGAAGAAAAAAAAATCATTTTAATAGTTGAAAAGGGGAGGGAAATAAGTCAAAGAACTATAGTCGTATCTACAATTTATTTGTGCGAGGTGCGGAATATTACACAAGTTGGAAACCGTGTGCATAATATTAATCAATTGGCTATTTACATGACGTCTATATTATCACCGAAATACTATTAATTGCCATGGGATAGAGTAAGATATATAGATATATAAATTATTGGGATAATTGTTATTTAAATCATAATTTTTCGTTGACTTCTGGTCAATTCCATAATTTTTGGAATTGGAACATAAAATCATAACTTTTCACTTTTTCTCAATTATCCCATAGATCAAAATTCCAGTGACATTGGTGGTGACGTGTCAGTCGGAATTTCCGACGTAGACAAAACTTCTGTTCTTCAAACCGGTGTTGTTGAGATAATTGTCATTTAAAGCATAACTTTTCGTTGCATTCCGACTGACACGTCACCACCATTTTCACCAAAATTTTAATATGTGGGATAATTGAGAAAATGTCAAAAGTCATGATTTTATGTTCCAGTTTCAAAAATTATGAGATTGACCAGAAATCAACAAAAAATTATGATTTAAATGGCAATTGTTCCTAAATTATTCATAACCACTTAGTTTTAATCAAGAATTAAATAGTATAATAGTATTGTGATATAATAAATGGACCAATGGATGATTTGATTCGCCAAATATGGAAAATTGGCTCTTCGCCATGGGTGTGCTGAATATAGGACTTCAGAAGAATGTCTGTATGAGGGTGTAACAGAAAGATGGTCAAAGACTCCATGTGATGGAGGTTTGAATTATTTGGGCACTTAAACGTAATTTCCGCTCATATATAAAAAAATTATATCAAAATAAACCCAAAATTAGGCAAATAATTTAGATGTAAATCTAGGGAATGAACAATGAAAGTTAATTTGAGTAAGCTTATTAAAACCCTCCAGATAATATGCCAGTGTCACATAAATTGTCACATTATATATAATAATTTATTATTTTCTAAAATATTATAAATAATTGTGTTTTAATATTGGGCAAATTGTCAGAAAAATCATGAAGTTTTGTCAAATTCTGGTCTGTCCCGCAAGTTTGAAAATCAGCTCCCACGACGAAAAAATTTGGTATCTTACATGTTTTAAATTATTGACGTGTCGTATACATGTCTTACAATTAACGACGTGGCTGACTAATTGGTGCAAACGTGGCTGATTTAGTTACCGGACGTTTTCTCCACCTAAGATTCTTTGTCGACCACATCAGCAACAAATTGTCCCCAAATCAAGCGTCATGGGACAATTGCGAAAATTGTCAACGTCATGATATTAGCGGCTGACTTTCAAACTTGAGGGATTGACTAGAATTTGACCAAAGTTCATGATTTTTCCACCAATTTGCCCTTTAATATTTGTTGTATATGATAACATAAGATTATTTTTTACCGGTAATTTAATTTGGACCTTTTGTTCCTAACAGCAAGAACCAATGGAGTATAATCTTTATGACAAAAAAAAACAGAGGCCTTCATACTAACGAGAGAGAGAGAGAGAGGAAATTGCCTAAAAAGTGAAAAATTTGAGGTTTCTGCGTCTATGAATGGATCAAGTATTCAGCAAGGCGGGTTCGTTTTGGCTTAAACAAAAAGCCAGCAATGAGTTTGGCACTGTCGGCAATGATGTCAATGTAACCATCCCCAATTCATTTTTCTACGAGAAATTCACAATCACTATCCTGTGAAATCTGAAATCTCTATTTTGTAATTCTTTATTTTAATAGAAAAATCACGATCTTGATCTATATATGCTGCATTCTAATGGGTTCATTTTTCTATGATCTTGGCTGACGCAAATGATCTGATGTTGTGTGACTGCATTTCCTGAGATTCAGGCTATTTGGGGGTTGATTTTGCTGGAATTATGGATTGTGAATGCGTTTTTCATCTCGAAATTGGAAGAACAACATGCATGTATATATAAATTAATTAAATAGCCCATTGGATTTCTAGGGTTGTTGCTTGATTTCAGGAATTTCATAACGATCTCTATATTTCCTTTTTTGTCTGGTTAGTCATTGTCATCAAGCATCGAAGGAGGCACCAAGTGGTTGGTTAACAAGATCAAAGGTTAGTCATATCTTCTTTTCAACTCTCTCTCTCCCTCTCTCTCTCTCTCTCTCTCTCTCTCTCTAATATAGTATTAAATCAAGATCCACGGTTCTTCTCGACTAAATCTACATGGTTGTAGAGACTCAATAATACACGCCTCTAATGCTGCAGTTTAGTTTCTCAAAAGTTTCTATTGATCACATCTAAAGTCCCGTTTGATATGTTGGTTATGATTAAACATGGTAAGATATGAGTCATATTAATATAACATACTGTCATGATATAAGTTATCTCACCCCCTCCACAAATTATACTAACATAAGTATAACAACTTTCTCGATAAAAATTTCAAAGAAAAAACCCTTATTAATGACATGTGGGCGGGCCAAGTAACTAACACGGGCTTTCTTGTTTGGCAAACATGCTAACCAAACACAAAAATAATTATAGATAAGTTATCATAACATAAGTTTACTTATATGCCAAACGCCTCCTAATAGTTTACTTGTATACCAAACGGCTCCTAACCGTCGGACACATTGCTTTTTCAGGAAAGATCCAAAAACCGTTACCGGAACTCCTAAAAGAGTACGATCTGGCTGTCGGAATATTCCCTCGTGATGCGACCAATTACGATTTTGACGAGGAGACAAAGAGGCTAACGGTGTACATTCCAAAAGTGTGCGAAGTGGGGTACAAGGATCAATCCGTGCTGCGATTCGCGACGGAGGTGAGTGGTTGTTTGGAGAAAGGGAAGTTGTCCGAGATAGTTGGGATTAAGACAAAGGTGATTGTTTGGATGAAGGTGAGCTGTATCACCTCCGACAAAACGAACCTTCATTTCCACGCTAGTGTGAGAAGATCCAGAAGTAGAGATGTCTATGAAGTTGAAAGAGATGGCATAGTTGTGGCCAAGTTCTAGCAGACGGGAAAGGGGCTTAAGCCCCTACTAATTTTTGTTTATTCTTTTTTTCTATTTTAAAGTTTAGCTCTTACCGAAAGTCGAAAGTTATAATATTTCAGTCCCTACCAACATTTTTTTCTGTGTTCACCGCTAGCTACACATATAATGTCTTATTAATGTTTGATTACCACTTTCCACGTGCAAATAAGGAACATCTTGTTGAAAAGCAATCTGTAGAGCATATCTTAATTAGTGGAATACCTTCCAAGATCGTAACGTTATCTCTATGTTACATATAAAAATTAGGTGCTCCTCTATGTGTGATGAGTATATAATTGTTATAGGCATAATGTTATCTAAGTTTTACATGCAAAAATAGGTGCTCCCATTTTTTGAACGAGTATAAAATTGTTATAGACGTCGGATAATGCAACAAATAAAAGTAGAATGCACTAAGCCGGGAATCAAACCGGGTCTATACCGTGGTAGGGTACTATTCTACCATTAGACCACTCTTGACCAAGCTTCACATATTTTCAACTTCATTGAATTATTTTTTCGCCCCATGTAGTTTCCCATCAATTTTAAGTGTTCTTTTACTCATTGTTGCTCTCTTGACGGTCTAGATACGTTTAAGATCATTTATTGCTAATTTGTAACCGGCTGTTGATGCTAAAAATAGTTTTAAGGGAATCAACAATCCCAACAATCCTATCTGTTAGTCATTATCTAGCCATCATTTAATTATATTATTCACGGTTCACCCATTCCATTTTATTTTTTTCCCTCGTCACTTAATACTCATAATTCTATCAAAATTTTATCCATTTACTTACATTATTCACAAATCTCATTTTCATTTTTATTTAACTTTTTTATTTTATATAATTTGCAATTGTGTATATTTATATTTTTTAATTAAATTTATAAACGAATAATCGAAAAATAAAAATTTCATTAAAATAAAAATATTATATAATTGAAATAAAAAATTACATAATTGAAGAAGAAGAAGAAGAATGATTAAGGTGTGAATGATGTGAGCGAGAATTGAAGTATTTTTATGAGAGGATGGATTTTTTTAAAAAAAACGATAATATTACCGTTTTGAAATGGTAATCCCGAAAAACAAAAAAGAAAAAAAAGAAAAAAAGTAGTTTAAATTTGTGATTTTCTGAAGAAAAAAATTTAATACAGCCGAAATTCGGCTGACGCGCTTCTCTAGTGCATGCGCCACGCAATTGGTTGAGACAGCCGCGTGTGGTGCATGCACACATGGCGGAACGACCAAGAAACGGCTCAACCTGGCATGTCGTCTCGCTGAAACGTGGCCCTTCGCCATTCCGTCCCGGCATATGACGGGCCTGCGTCTTCCCATTGTTGATGCTCGAAGGAGCTCTATAAATTTTGACTTAAAAAAAGTGCTAAAATCGGTCTTGTATAAAATAATATATACATAGTATAATTATGGCCCACTCTGAAATTATCAGGCTGGCCTGGCAAGCTGGTTTTTTGGGCCTATTAGTTTTTCCGGATGGGTCCGTATATTTCTCTGTTCAAAATTGGGCCTCATTACGCCATATGACATGAAGCCCTCACATAACAAACAACAATACATTATATTTAAGCAAACGTATTTATTTAAAGAAATAAATATATATAAGAGTGTAATCAAATCAGTATCAAATTTTATTACATAACATAAACTAAATAAAAACCGTATGATTAATAAATCTAATGACTAATAATATAATATGTGTATTTATAAAAAGTAGTAAATATAATAATTGGTCAAAACTGCAGTAATAGTAATGATGTAATTCTTGTGTGCGCGTGAAGATACTAATACGTGCTATAATATAACTGTTAGTAACCATCCAAATAAGTGAAGAAATTGTATACAATTCCATAATCAACACGAATTACAAAATACAAACCACAAATTACAATCCCAAACTCTAAATATAAAAAAAGAATTTAAAGAAAAAAAAAAAAAAAACTAATCACGAACAAGGGCCTGAATCAAAATAGAAGCCTCCTCCGTAGCAGGAGCCGCATCATCTGCACGTCACACCAAACACAGTTTCACGCTCTAGTACGTGAGAAAATGAAATTGAAGAGCAAATACATACTAAATTCGGAAACAAAACAAGAAATTGAAGAAAAATACCAGAAAGAGGCGCCGGCAAGTGAGAGACGATATTATCTAACAACCCACCGCCTCCATCGCTGGCGGCGCCACTTTCTCTCTTATCTCCTTCTCTTTCATCCACGGCGGCGCTTCCATCTCTCTTATCTACTTCTCTTTCATCCACGGCGGCGCTTCCATCTCTCTTATCCCCAACGCCGCCACTCGGATGCAAAATACCAGCAATCAAACTATTTAAAACCGTTTCTTGTCCACTTTCTTTAGAATTAACATCAACGCTCTCTTCTTCTCTTTCTTCTCTCTCTTCTCTCTCCTTATTTTGTTGGGAGAAAACTATGTCTGTGATTTCTGTCATGCCTTTCTCCATCTTCTCACACTGTCTCTGAGATTATAAGGAAATATTGAATCTTGAATCTTGTTGAGGAGGGCGGCTAATTCATCGTTTATATAGCTTCGAGAGGGTGCCACATGTAATACTATCATTTATCACATTCTGAAAAAATAATGTAGTACCCATTGATGTCGGTCTTGTTCTTGATGCCACCTTCTGATAGGTCGGTTGCTCGAATTCCAAAACTTGTGGTTTCAATATTTTATTCCTTATATATAAGTTTTTTATAGTGATGCTAAACAGCCGATATGGGCCTTATTGCGGCCTACATGCCGGTTTTTTTTAAGATATCAGATCAATTCAGTTAAAATTGATTCAGTTAATGAAATTAAATTTATCATATTTTTCTAAAATTAGTGGGAAAATGACTATTATGTAAATAAATATTAATATATTATTTTTTTTCGAATACATTAATTATTATACTATTATGTGGATGGTCACAATATGCCAGCTCAATTTTATTGATTTTTTTATTTTTTATTTTGGAAACACCCATTGTTAAAGTTGATCATACTAAAAAGTTCATGTGCGGTGCTTTGGTGGTAGGCTATCGGGGAAGTGAGTGATTATTTTGTAGTTAAAAATTCACGAGTTTCTCATAAATTTGAAGATTAATGATAACAAATTTCAATATCAATATATTAGATTGAGTTATTAGTAGATTGAGTTATTAGTAAAATAAATATCTAATTTGTTTTTCCCATTTACGTGGTGAAATGTTTGTCTTACAAAGCAAACTCAACTTACAAGGATATCTGTAACGTTGAGCATTATCTCTTTTAACACTTATACTATTTACGTGCTTTTTAATTAGCATTACTTACAATTCTTGAGCACTAACTCCTCGAATATTTACAATATTCATGTGATCCATTTATATTTTTATTTTTATTTTTGTTATTTTTTCTTAATTATATATTCAAATTAAAATAATTTATGAATATATAAAATTACTAATATTTATTATATAACTTAAAATTACATAATTAAAATAAAAAGTACGTAATTGAAATAAAAAATTTCATTAAAATAAAAAATTACATAGTCAAATAAAATTATACTCATCGAGCGGACCAAAGCATGCCCAAATTTCTTGAAGTATATCATGTTGAAATAGACCATGTTGGTCCCTATCGCATGTTGACTCATGGTGAAATTCGACGAGATTCATAAGTTTTGATGCAAGTGAGAGAGGGAAATATGGTATTTATAGATGAAAAATTAGAATTAAAAAGAAAAAGAAAAAAATAGTGTCATTGAAAGAGTGTCATTGGATGTATAATTTTTTAATCCGATTTTCGGATTAACAAAATATTAATAGAATACCACGTAGCGCCTTGTAATTGGATGAGGCCTATTGGTGCGCCCTCATGCTCAAGCACGCGAGGACGTGCAGGCAGGACGAGCACAGCGCTGCGGGTGCCCTAATAGTGAATTGCAGCATAAGTAAAAGGCTTGATTTTACATTTACAAAATATATTTCTAAATATTTATATACACAACTTATAAAACTGCACATGATATATAGGCTTCTTCCCTTAATTAAAGAACCTTCGAACTTACAATCAAGAAATACATTTCATTGATGAACATTAGATGTATGGCTAGAATTTCACGTCATAACATATACAAAGATCAAAATAAAATACGAGATTGAAATATCACCTCATCGAGAAAAGAAAATGCCGAAGAGCATAAAGTTATGATATATTCACCCAATTCAGGATGAGTCAGTTTCATCTTTGCAAGTTCAAATTGTGCTCTATCATCAACAATGTATTCCTCAAGCTAAAAACTCTTCCCGCTAGCTACTATATGATCAGTGTACACCTACAACACTTGCCGTTGCAACGGAAGAAACAAACTCCACAGAGGGAGAAAGTAAGCATAGAGAATCAAAGATGAGGTGAGAACTTAACTGAGACCAAGAAAGCAATGGCAGTATATAGCATTGTTATCAACTCTCACGTTTTCTTCGCTCCTCCTTGGCTTTCTTTGCGGCAGCCCTCTTAGCTTTCCTTCTTTCAGCTTTCTGAGCAGCATCAGCTTGGACTTTGACCATGATCTGGTCGAAACCTGGGATTGTCTTCTCCAGTTTGTTGTATGTTTGAACACTCAGATTGTGGAAAATCTCGAACAGTCTCTGCATGGGTTTAGGGTTCAGGGTTTAGGTGCAAATAGTTGTGGAAAGTAAACAGGATGCTAGGTAGACGGGGGGAACTTACCATGACATCTTTGTTCCATTCAGCGATGTATGGAGGGCCAGTTGTGTACGATCCAAGAGGCTCACGGTACCACTTACCACCAAAAACAATCTGATCCATGGCCTGTTCGATGCTGAGAACCTCCCATGGCCTCAACCCGGGGATAACTTTTGCCAATTGTTGTCTGCCCAGAAAAGAAATATCAACAAACTAATGCAATTGCTAGAAATAAGATCCCCAAAATATTCAAAAAATAAGGTGGAGAGAGTACCTAAGATCTTTTGGAATGAATTTATTAGGCATGTGGTCTTCCTCAAGAAGAGTTGTCATCTCAGAACCACTTGCCCAAAGAAACAGAGCATGGCTTGGAATTCTGACACCGGGCCAAACACCATTATTAGCCTCTAGAACAGCCAAATCGCGTCTTTTGCTTTCGTATGCTTCGTCTTGAAGCTGCTTATAAGTTTTTTTTTCATGCCCCTTGAGAGGAACCCAAGGCGGAATTCCTTTCTGTAGCTTGTGAATAGCAGCTGTAGCAGCAGCACCTAATCTAACTGTAAATCAAGCCACGCATAGCCAATTAGACAGTAAGTTTGTACTCCAAGATTATTTACCTATCTACTTATAAAATGCTGCATGCCTACTGCCTAGAATCAATTATAGATTAATAAAGAACGTCCTATTACTTGATTCTTGTGTTTTTCTATAGACAAACTTTCATGAAATTCTTATTCACATTGCAGCTGTCAGCAGAGGCCTGATAATGATAGATGAATTAAGAACTTTATACTGAAATGATTCTTTCAATTTGTAACTTAGATGAAGCTTGAGAAACACATGTTTTAGGATACCACATGCCATTCAGCCCCTTAATACTCATTATCTAAATATTAAACCATGGCTCTATCTCTATATTTGATTTCGAGCATTTGAATAACACTATGCACTAAAGCTAAATCATAGTAATATACAACATAAAGATTCTCACTGCTCAACCAGAATTCAGCCAATATTTATTAAACTCAACAATTAGAAGCTAGAGAAAATGTTGCAAATAGAAATCACAAACCTTCCCAAGTAGCAATTGCATGCTCCATACCATAGATCATGCTAATAGGCGCCCATTCATCCATATCATCACCCCAGATAAAAGTATGCTTGTCAATTATCCCCGCACCCCAAGCAGTTTTCAGCTGTATTAGTTCCATTGGTCCTCTTGAACGACCCAATCGATCCTTATAGTACCACCCTCCAGTTTTCATGATAACTAAGATAAAATAATAAAAAAAAAAAAATAAAAAAAAAAACACCATGAATTCACTGAAACATAGAGTTGTCGCATGTAGTGTGATAACAATTTATCAAACAATCCTCTCAGATGAAACTCATGAAAGAAAAGAAAATTAAAAAAAGAGAGAGAAAGCATACAATTGTTAGAAGAAAACAAACACATGATGAAAATTACCACCGATATAAGAAAAAACACAAATCGTGCTCATTTAGCTTGATAAAAGATGATTTCCAGCATAGAATAACTTGCATTACCACTCTATTTTTCCAATTCAGCTTTACCAATTTATATGATACACCAACAATTGGCTAAAGACATTATCTAACATCTAACCATTCTCAAAAGAGAACATACACATAGGATACTGTCTCTTTTAAATAATGGCATACACAACATCCACGAATTCCCACAAAAGAGAGAGAAGGGTAAGAAAGAAAGAAAAAAAACACAACTGATAAACGAAAAAGACAAACTGAGTGTAACATAGATAAATTTCTACTTACAGTCATAGTAACGCCTCTCGAGTGCTTTATAACCTATAGCTTGAGCAACATCAATCGGCCTACCCGGCGGGTATGGCCGTTGCTTGAACCCCCAAAGTCCGAAGAAGAACTGCCTAGCAAAATCCCAGAATTTATCATCCGACTCCTGCCTAGTTTTTATAGCTTTCCTTGGCATTGGCCTCCCATCCAGCCCAATCACATTGGGCACTGCCTTTACAATCACAATGCATTACAAATTATGACAGACATTATGTACAACTTCAGCAAGAAACAGAATTGCTTAGCTCAAAACCTTACATCTAAAATCCCACCCCAACTTCATCGAAAACCATAACTCCATGAATAAACATGGTACCCACAAATACAATACCATAATTTTGAAACACAAAACAATACATCTAGATCCAGTAGCATGTTTTCTTTACAAAAACTATATAATCTATGATGCACCTTCTATCATACATCTGCACACAGCCACACACATTATCAAACAGATTACACCAAGTATAGCAACTAAAACACAGTTAAAACCAATCCCCATTTAAAAGGCACCAACTCTTACCAAAATACAATTTCATAAAACTCTATCACTCTATCAATGAACACACTACGAGTACACCATAACAAATTATTAATGCAAATGCAAAATTATGCTAGGTCTCATGAACTGAGTGAAATTTCTATCTTCAGTTCACACACAGTCACACTCATAAGCATATGTGCAAAAGGGGCTACAAGACCTACAGCTGCAACAAAGCCCACAACACCATTAAAAAACCAATCCCTAATTTGAAAAAAAAAAAAAATACCTGCCAATATTTCTTATCTTCTTTCTTGTAGGGAACGGAATTCTCCTGCAGCTCCATCTCATTAAGTTTATCAGCAATCTCCTCAGCTCGGGTCAAGAACTGCACAACCGGGCTGCTCCGGAACTCAGCCCACCACCGCTCATTCTCCTCAATCTCTTCCTGGGTCGGATTCTCCTTCTTCTCAGCAATCGGGTCTTCCTGCAAAATCTTCTCCACCTCAGGCCTATGTCGATAATCAGGCAAGTTCTCGCACTCCCAGTAGAACTGCTCCAGCATTTGCGAGTACTTCCCAGGCTTCTCATCGGCCTCGGGCTGCGGTTTCTTCAAAAACGGGTTCGAAATGGCCGCGAAGTTGGGGGTTCTCCCCTGGGGTTTGAAGAGCGAGGACACAAGGTTGATTGGTGGGATTGGGAGCTTCGGTGGGAACTTGAACCAGTTGTCACCGAACGGGTTGAAATTTATCGACGTCATTAACGCAGTATTGCTGCAAGCTCTTCTTCGGAATGAAGAAAAAAGAGAAAAATGCGGATTTTGCGAACCGCCGAGGTAGGGTCACCGTGGACAGAGGGTAGACTGAGAGCTGCGAAATTGGATGAGGAGAGCGAGAAGGGAGGCTCTATTCTCCTGTTAGATTCCTACGGATACCTACAGTTTCATTTAATCCTTTCAAAAAGGGTTTTCTGGACGCGAGTTTAGTTCTCCAGAAGACGGGCGGCATTTCCAAATATTGTTGGGCTCTGTTAATGGGCCTTAGCCCAATAATATTTCTATTTTGGCCCAACTAATAATCCAAATAAGACATGCGCACAGCTACACAATTTAATAAAAAAGTCATATGTATTAGGTTGTTTGTATACTTGTATATAAGGAGGAGGAATTGAAATGTCGGAATTTTCTTATCCCTCGTTTTTTCATGATAAATTTCCAATTAAGGATAATTCACTCTAAATCTGAATTCATATGTATAAGAGAAAAGATAAACTTACATAAACTGTATATATATGATACCCCTAAATTTTGAACCAAATTAGATTAATTTTTTTAGAATCCGAGAAGATGAATCATCGTCATCAATTCCCCCCTCGCCAAGTCTCCCTCCGTCGCCGAAAAACAACCAGCGCCACCAGAGCCGGTCTCACCGACGGTTTCGTGTTTTAGCGTCTTCCTCATCCGTTCCATATGACAACGCGCACGTTCCATACACTTATATTATCTTATATCAACATAGTGCTTCGTGTTTTCTACACTATCCAGCTGAGAAAGCATATGCTGATGAAACGGCTAAGCTCAATCCTCGTCACAGATTTGTGCCATGGGTAGTTGTCAACAATATTCCTCTTCAAGAAGTCAGTCTCTCTCTCTCTCTCTCTCTCTCTCTCTCTCTCTACACACACATATAAGTACAAAAATGAGCCGTATCTTTGCTTTCATGTATGCAGGATTTTCAGAACTTCATTGGCTATGTTTGCAGAGCTTAATGACAGAGGAAAGAAGGTGCCAAAGCTTGATCTCGTTAAGAGAAGAAGGTTAAGAAGAATCTGCAGTATTCTGCAGATTCAAGAAACTTCAAAATAATACTCAGTTTTCCCTGATACAATAGTTACCTGTTTTGAACCACGATGTACAAGTAAATAGTTTGCTGCTTAATTTTCAAATAAGCATTCTCCAAAACTCATCCTCAGTTGTGTACAAATAAGTTATAACCACAAATGGTTGCAGTGCCTGCTTAGGAAAAGACTTGAATAATTGCATATTTGCACATGAGTTACAAGCAAATGCATTGCATACTCGGTATCATGACAAGTTTATCATCTTCCAGATACTATTGCAAGTATCAAAGGTTGTGGCCGTTGATGAATCAAACTCGAACTTCTCAACCACTTTTCTATCTCTCTCCACGATATCTAGAATAATGGAGGTGAAGGTAAAATCCATGGAATGAGCCAATGAGGGATGTTGAGCATGTAAACAAAATGCACTTGTAAAATAAATAAAAATGCTTAAGAACAAACAGAAAGTAATGGTTATGCTAGAAACTGAGCTACTCAAAAAAAGAAGGATACGGCCTGATATTCTGGATGGATTGTCCAGGTATGGTATCGTATTTGTGACAGAAGCATACATTGAAAGCTTCATCCTGCATGATCAAAGGAAATTGTGTAAGTTGTTGTCAATCAGAAGGCACCCATGAATAGCTCTTCCTCCAATGTAAAAACCAAGAAAGATTTGAAACCAACAGTACAAGTCAAATAAATAGAAGAAATGCATTCACAAAGACTTGTAATGTGGAACATATGTAGTAGCTTGTTCCATCAAGTTGCAGTGAAGTTCTCTATGAAGTTTTCAGAATATGAGCAATTGATACAAATGTCGGTCAAAGTGACATACTGATCTCCAGCACCCAAATCAAGGTTAAATATATGACATCCTTAATAGCATGAGATATACACCAATTATGGCACAAGCAAAATGCTCATCTTTCGTGACTTACTGAGCTCTCACTTCATCTTGCTCAAAGTTCTTGATGGCTTGTCTTTGTTCTTCCACAGTCTCCCTCTTATGCTCTAAATCATCAATTCCACTAATTATTTCTGTGTTTTTCGTATAGAAATTGTTAGCCAATGCAATTGGAGATAAATCAAGAATCAAATGTATAAATTTATAAAATACATATCTAAGCTCCTCTCTGAGCTGGCGTTCTACATTTTGTTCCTCTTCCAACTCTTTCTGCAGTAAGTCAAGTTCTGCATCAGCAGCGCTCTCAGATTCTGCAGCTGCTGCTTTCTGCTTGCATGTATGAATCTTCTTTTCATAATCTAAAAAACAAGTACCAAAATCAGGGGAAAGGAAAACTAACCAACCGATCAGAGGCAGCTTGACAAATTCCAAATCAAAATCATACGCATTACTCTGTTTAACAATGTGGATGCAATATACAAAGGAGGCACAACGCATTTGAAGCAAGATCACATAATTTTCCATCCCAGGATCACATTGAGCGCCAAGCTTATGAAACTCAAAAGAAGCTAGTACAAACTAACAGAGGCATCCAATCACACCCAATCGCAGTTCTACAAAGTAGAATTTCTCGGCCGCTGATTTTGAATATTTTTTTGTCAATAACAACATGACTCCAAAATTAACTACCTTAAGGCATAAACCAATTGCCAAGGAAAATAAATCAACTTCTAAAAGATCAATTCATTTCCATGTTTCTAATTGTTCAAAAATTAAAACTTTAATGAAATTTTTTCATATAAGGAGCTATTTGTCGAATACTTGGAAATTGTTACAGAAAATCTTAAAGGATCAACCGAAAATACTGCAGACTTCCCTATTGAAGAGCAACAGATTGAAAAAACTTCGCAGTTATTAAATGAGACAGACCACATCTTACTCCAATTAGAGGATTAAATCGAATGTACCAAGAAAAAAAAATATATCATCGTGAGCGAGCGAAATTAAACCTTCAATAGATTTGTGAACTTCACTGAAGTCTTTGTCACACTGGGATTGAAGGACACTGGCTTGGCGGAGAAAGTGCCTGAGATTCGCAATATCCTTCTCTTCTTTCAGTACTTCTATCAAGTTGTTGCTGTAATTTATCAAGTCTTCCATTTTCATTGTTGTTGATGCCTCCCCCATAGCTGCTTGCTGGTCGGAAAACTAGGACCAGTACGTACATGAAATTTAACAGAATTTACGAAGATATGGGGAAGTTATAAAGTGAATTATGATCTGGTAGGGAAGAGATGGAGAAGTAGATTGGTAGAGTGAGAGCGGAGGAGAGAGGGAAATCCTGAAACTTGGAGGATTTCGAAATTAGGGCCAAATAGCGAAATTTGAATATTTTAGGGCGGAGAGTGATTTTTTTTTTTTTTTTGTGATTTGAATGCAAGTGACTCAATAATTACACTTTCATCCCTACTTTTCATGTTAGTAAATAATCAATTTTTATTATTTTAGTATGTTTATAAAAATTATTTTCAATTTATAGAATCAGAACTTATTAACCTGAATATATCAATTTATTTATTCTTTAACTATATAGTTCATTAAACATCATTTTTAAAGTAGAATTTTTTCTCCGCTCTCAATACACCAATTACTTTTATTAAAAGTAGCACGACAGTTACGTCTATTTTTGGGCATAGAAAGAGCATTTTATAATTTATGCTTATTTCAAATACTAAATAATATTTTAAATTTTCATATTCGCATTAACGGTCAGTAAAATTAAATCGAAATCGTAAGCTAGATTGTACTATTTTGGAGATTCAAGACTTCAGGAAGAACATCAAGATTGTTATTACCAAGCCAGATGCAAAATATTGTAGTTATCAAGCCACATGCAGAGAGAGAGAGAGAGAGAGAGAGTCTGTGTTGTAATTTACATGCACTAATGAGAGTCTTGTGTTGAAGAATTGAAGTGAAGGGAATGACAAAAATGAACTTAAAATAGCAATTTATAGTCCATGCAGAGGAAAGCAAAATGCTAACTCTTGAAATGAACTTTCACCTTTTCATGAAAAATACTAACTACAATAACAGGTCACTGAAACATGGTGTCCATAATGCATCGCAGACGCAAAATTTTGTCATAATAAGCCGATGAATGAAAGAATTTCATTAATTTAGTCCCTTCATCCGCCATGACTAGACTCGAGCAACATGATGACCTCATTCTTACGAGGACACTGACAGTATGCCCTTCCAAATCAAAAGGGTAAATAAGAAGAGAGAGAGGGGGAGCACAGTTGCATGAGAAACAGTAGTAGTGGACGAAACTGCTTAGCTACAATCAGAAAATGCTCGCCTTATCATCTCTTGGGCCCATATAGCTGTTGATTTCAGTT
>JAYDZE010076170.1:0-25056 GCA_034509125.1 Monilaria moniliformis
CCGAATGCACCATTTTGGCTATGCCTTCGCCGTGCATCGACGCCAGCATTGCCGCAAGCCTAATGCTACTAACGCCCTTCAACACTATATCCAAAGCCATGTACACCTCCGCGTATTTCTTCCCCAATTTCTCCGGCGTCACATCGACGCCGCGGCACGCAGTCACAATAACGGAAACCGCTTGATTAACGATATGGATGCACTCAAACACATTATTATTCGAATCATCAATCGTGGTAACACCGAGAACGTAAATTGAATTAACTAGACGGTACACAACACGACAGCGCGACTCGGCGCCGACAATCACCTGGCCGGAGGAGGCAGCCAGCGGGTCGTCGCCGAGATAATCGGCCGATGAATCGGAGGCAGCGGCGGAGTGCTGCTGATTCTTCGCGAAGGAGTGGCGGGTGCCACGGAAGGCGGAAAGAGCCACGAGCGCGCGCGAAGGAGGAAACCATTCCCGGGTCTGGAGAAGTATGTCGGGGCCATTTGCGGGTTGAAGTGCTAGGGCTAAACACGACATCCGGATCTTGGTTGTGGATCGATCGGTTCAGATTGGGGTAGGTTTAGAATTGGGGTTTGGGTTTTGGTTTATCCGGCGGAGAGAATCTTGAATTCGATATGTGAGGATTGGAGTGGCGGAGGCGTATCCGAGCTGGAGATCAGTGATTTTCCGACGATGTTTGCTTCGGCGTGGTTGCAGATCGGGGAGAAATGTACAAGTTTAGAGTGCAGATGGTACAAATTAGATGCCGAAGGTGTTTTCCTGGGTGCTTCAGACGATTGAATCTGACGATGGTTTTTGCAGACAAGTCCCCGACCTTTTGTTGATTTCGAAAATGACACCTATATTTTGGCAACTCCATATTAATCATATCTCCTGGAGACTTATTGAAATTTTCGGTCCTTAATAAATAAGTTTATAACATTATCTTTGGTAAATAAACTACTATACGATTATGAAAATATCTTTGAGATTATGGTATTCTTATCTAATATTTTCACGTCCAAAAAAAAATTATCACATTATAAACGACACAAATTTTAATAAAATAGATAATAATGTATGAGTGGAGTAATAATTTCATTTTACATATATGGTGGGTGTAGTGAATTATGTGTATTCTATTATTATAAATCAAAAATGAAAAATATTTTATGAATGGGTCGAAGGAAATTGTGTCAAATTTTTCACGAAGCGAAAAGTTTAATTTCTAAAAATAGTTCAAGGACGTAATACATATACAATTCAAATGTAGGTAAAACAACATTATATCTTCTTAATTATGATGTGATGTTATATATGATTTTGATCTCTATGGTGTGCCACACTTCACCCAAATCCTCCCTAGTATAATTCCATTCCTGTTACTTTCCCTCATCACACTATGTTGGTGCATTTTGTCGAAGCTTTTGAGATGATGATGGTATAATTTCGATGTTTGTGTTCTTCTTAACAAAAATGATAACGTGCTATGTGCCTATGTTGATTTATAAATGAAGCATTACGTACTAAAAAGGGGGGGAATATATTTTAGTAGCCTGCAGGATTATAAGTTTTTTTAATTAAATAGATTCGCATTATATTTTATTATTAAATCTAGGATCGTTGAGAATTTATTAGATGAAGAAGAAAATTTGTAACTTAGACGTGTAAGTATAATTATATTTCTATCATGCATATTGATAATTTAGTAATTACACTTCATTTAATTATAAAAAATAAATTGATCATAAGTAAAAATTAATTATTTAATTTATCAAAGTGTGAACTAGCTAGTATTTCATTATGTTCTTGATTTTGTGGATATACCATTTACAGAAAATGATACGTCGTCCATACTATCATTCCATCCCAAATTCATTTCGTTCAAATCTAAGTTTATAATTTCTTGGTACCAATCATCTACTACTACTACGAAATTATGCAGTGTTTAATTTCTTGTATTGCGTTAGCAAAATGCTGCTTGCCTATTTCAGTGTTATTACGATTAAGTTAAATTAAAAATAAAAATGCGACATATATCTATATGATGACTATAAGCTATAGCTACTTTTTGACCCAACTAGTCAAATTAATTTTGGGAAATTGCAATGTCTGTAAGATTATGATTAAAGTGACTTCACATCATAATAGCTTGAGTTTGATTAAGAAGGAAAAAGTTGTGAATGCCACATATGAACTTTATTATATATGTTGGTACTAAATGGAAGCAACGTGATTGATTTCCCATGGCCCTCACTCCAACATGGAAGACAAAATAGTCATCCCCTCTCATTTCATTTTCTCAATCAAGTTTATAGCCATTATCATCATCATCATCCAAGTATATATAGAGACATCATCATGAACAACGTGCCAAAAATATATAATCTCTTCCTTCCAAGCAAAGCAAAGTAGCTAATTATAACTTCAAATTTTATAATGTGGTACATGCAATGTGTCAAATACGTATGCATGCTTCGAGATTAACACTAAATGATCTGCAAAACGCCATCTTCATCACATGCTATAAGCTTCACACCCGTCTTAGTCGTTACACTATAAACTACTATAAACAAATATTATGTGTAAACTACAAGTATATTATTAAAAATCGTATAAATTCTACGTTGTTGTTTTTTTTCTGCATGTCGTATATTTTATATTTTGATATTATTTTAAGATTATTTGCATTAAATTTTTTGTAATTTTAATTCTATTAACTCTTTAGGGTGTGCATGGGTTCCCCTTTTTATAAACTTGCATGTTGATTTGAATTAGAACATGTGGCCGATGTATGTAAAATTGATAATAGCAAACAACCACGACGATATATATCAATAAAACCGAAATACATTTCGTTAAATAAACTCAAATAATTTACAGCGTTTTTTCTTTTTTTACAAAACTCAAGTATCATAAACACAAAAATGAAAATGAATTAGAAATGTGGGACGAGACCAATCGAAGCCGTGACAGCTACACTTGCATGATTCTTGCAACTCAACACCTTCAACAAATCAACACCCCAAAAACTCCTCCGATCACTCCGACCGCCCGTAGCTCCGCCGCCGCCGTCAATCCCTGCGAACAACCTCCCCGGATTCCGGCGAACCTGCCTGCTCTTGATATCCCGCAGATCCATCTCCGGCTGAAGCTTGAGCGGTCCAAACATCATCACAAACCACCTAGGCTTCGCCGCCGCCGCCGCCTTCGACTCCGACTTTGCCGAGCTCTTCGAAGAGTTCCGGTGAATGTCCGCGGCCTCCGGCTTCGCGACGAACCTCCTGCAGTCCATAGACCGGGCAGCATTTCGCGGCCTCGAGGATGCGGGAAGTGAGCCGCCGCTGCGGTGTCTTCTTGATAAGCGAGTGGCGTCGTCGGCGGAGAGGGATTTGAGGATTTGGGGGTGGATGCGAGGAGGGTTTTTGTAGGGTACGAGCTTCCCGCAGAAGATTATGTCTTCTGCATTGGACATCTCCGAGGTGAAATCGTGGAAGAACTCGAAAAATTCCGAGGGCTCCGATGATGATCGCCGTTTGTCTTGGATCTTTGAGGCTGCTTCTCTCTTCTCCGGTGATTCGCGAAGGGAGAGGGGCTCTTCCTCCTCCGCCGCCGCCGCCGGCAGTGGTGGTTTTTTTCCTTCATGTGGAAAGTTGGCGATTTTATCCATTTTGTAATTTGGTTGAAGTGAGAAATGTGGGAGATTGTATGTGGTTATGCATATTTATAGAGAGAGAGAGGGGATGGAAGAGCACATATGATATGATGAAGTGTGTAGTAATTCGTAGAAGAGATCATGTTTTTCTGTATTTGCAGATACAGTGATTTATATAAACATTCATTATCTTTTCCTTTTCTCTTTGGTTAGCCCGACCAGTGCTGATATACATACATTTCTTTGATATTGGGAAAGAAGATATTGTAAGTCCATATATAGCTTTTATGTTCTGAATCTGATCAGTTCTTCAACTTATTCGTTCAATTCTCATTATTGATTGTATATACTAATTAGTTATGATATCACTTGTCTTTATTTCGAATAGTTCTATATCTTTATTTTAAGGTATATATATGATTAATGTCAATTAGAGCATTGGGATGTATATATAATATATAATCAAATATATATTACTAGACTATAGTATATTATTGAGTGAATTCATTGAGATTTATTGATGATCATGTGGTAATTCCATATGCTTTTCGGTTTAATATAGATATGACTCAACTCAACTAAAAATACTTACAGCTGGCCGCGCGCAAAAGACAAACAACATTTTTATGTTAAAAAAAAATGTCGCCTATACAATGTGACTCAAGGCTTCCACAGTCCCTGGGTCAAAAAGAACGCGTGTCACATTTTAAATGGACATATTATTATTATTATTTAAATATTGTAAAAGTAAATAAAAATAAGTAGATATTGTGATTCTTTTGAAAATAAAAAAAATATTTTATTAAAATTTACAGCCCTGTTTTCTCTACATATATCATTTTTAATATCTCAACATTGCACACAAACTAATGTTTCCTTCTCTCACGACTTCTCTCATGCTTTTTTATTTTTCACTCTTAATTTGTAACTTGATTTGTTTATTTTCTATTATTGTACTTCATCTTTCTTTTTGTCTAATTTTTATTTTTTACTTTGATTTTATGTGTATAGTAATGCTTAGTAATATTTATATATAATCAAAAATATATAAAAATTATTTTATTAAGTTGGATTTATTCATAAATGAAAATAGAAAATATATTAAATTGAAAATTGTATACATAAATAAGAAATTAATAAATATAATATTAAGAAATTAAATTAAATTGGGTTAAACCAGAGTTATGGATGAGAATAATCACAAGTACATTTATTCTTTCGATTTTGAAAGTTGCGCCTAGTAGGACTACTCATATAAACACAACCCTCACAGATAATTAAAAAGTATATAATTCATATTTTACTGTTTTCAAGGGTATTTGTAGTCTAGGTGTTGAATATACACATGTAAGTTGTCCAATATCGAAATTATGAAGTAACAGAGATCAACATAAATACCTAGTGAGCCACTCTTCCTATCACCAATTGATTTTAGGATTGAACCTCACTAGGATTTGATTGGTCTTCCCTTCATAAATTAGGTACACTTCAATGAATGGAACTGTACATCACCCCCATAAAAATCCAACACTAGGATGTGACCATTGTTTTATCAATTATGGTCATGATTACGGTATTGGTTGTTAAATATAAAATCAAAATAAAATAAGCGAAAAGAAAAAATGAATGATCATGTTATTTATTCCCCCACCCCAGGTTTGGTCAACTGGACAGTCCATTGCAATTAGGCCCATAACAATCTGCTTTGTTTTAAAATTGTTGTCAATTTTTCTGAATTTATGATATCGGCGAATCGAAGCTGATGTGATCAAATTAAATTTTATGTGGTAATTGAATATGTTAAAACGACGTCGTTTCGAATATTAAAATTAAAGAGGAAAAAAAAAAGAATGTCCAACTCGACTCTCTCTCTCCCGCCACTCCCCCTCCTCCTCCTCCTTCTCCTCCTCCTCTCCCTCCTTCGTTTCTGACGAATCCGAGAAGCCACCACTAGGGATGTTAATTTAGCCCGAAACTCGTGGATCGATCCGTAACCCAACAACCCGATAGGGTTAGGACTGAAAATTATAACCCGAAAAAAATCCCAACTCGAATAACCCTAAATCGAATAGCTCACAATCCGATAGGATTGGCCCAAAGATAGCCCGAGTCCTGTAGAGTCGACCCGAGAATTAGTGTGTTCTCATTATTTAGTTTTTAAAATTCATTACTTTAATTTTTTCAAATTTTTCAAAGTTAGTAATAAGATTATTTTTTCAAATGTATGTAAAAATGCATTTTGATTTAATATTCGAAAGTTATATCTATCATTTCACTTTTTATATTTTACTATAACATTTAATATAAAACATATAGATTCAAAATCTAAAATGCGATAATCATATATGAAAAAATATTTGTTCTTCATTCTCTAAAAGTTACATATTAGTTTTGGGTTGAAGCAACATTCATTTATGCATGTATTTCTTTATTAGAAATATATAATTATCAAGATCAATATATTAATTTAAAAAATTCATAATTTTTTTAGCTCGATTAGCCCTATGGGTTAGCTCGAAACTTGATAATTTAGGGTTAGGGTTGATAATTTCTAACCTTAATAACTCGTAACCGAATAGCCTGACAACCCGATAGGGTTGGCCCGATTGACATCTCTAGCCACCACCATGGCCAGGATGATAAACAACCATTGCCGCCACCGTCCTCGTTCAGCACCAACAACAACAACAACAACAACAACATACTCATTTTCAGCAACAACGACAACACCACAATAAGACTGCAACAACAGCCACTGTCGCAGTCGTCATTGCTCAACAGTAGCAGCATCTGCGCCTGCCACCGCGGCCTCAGCCTCCCTCACTCTGTCGCATTCTTTTCTAAAATTTGGCCATGCTTCTGCCTTCAACTACCGCAGCATACTCCTTTTCCGAGTCATTTATCTCACCTCTCTAATTCTCTAGATTTCCCCCAATTTCTCCCCTACTCTGACCGACAGCCCCAAGCCGTCGCCGCTGCGGTCGTCCCTCGACACCACCTCACACGGTTCGGAGGAGAAACCACATATATTTTTGTTTCCCCAAAAACTCCCCAAAACACCCAAGCTCAAATATTTTCTCACCACAAACCCTATACACACGCACACAAAATATCAGCAGCGTGTGGAGAACGCGGACTAATTAAAACTCTGCAACATAACATCCTATCAAATTAACAGAGCTAAACATTCCAGGTGACAAGCCATGGGGCAGAGTAGGGGGGCATGTTTGGGGAAATGGGGAGGTAAGGGATTTCTCTCTTTATCACACTTCTATCTCTCAGTTTGTGTGTGTGATGATAGTGAGATTCGATTGGAGGGTTCTCGTCCAACAAGCCGATCACCACCACAGATGTCGGTACCTTGGCAGTGGCGGGCTTGGAAGAGGCGTCGGCGTCGGCGTCGGTGTCGGGATGAGAGAGAAGAGATGTGATAGAAGAGATGAACGTGAGAGAGAAGAGATGAGATTTATGTGAATGTCCATGTGGCATTTTATAAATGCCATGAGTATTCCACCTCAAATTCTGACTTGCCACCTCTAACTCTGACTTGTCACCTCAGATTTCGACTTGCCACGTAAATTTCGATTTGGAAAAATCATAAATCGTGGAAAATTAGCTACAAGGTCAAAGTTCATGATTTTTATAACCAACTTGTAAGTTCGTGAGAAATATCAGATTTCAGCCAAAGTTCGTGATTTTAGAGACCATTTGCCAATTATTAAATGGATAAATATCACTTAACACTCCAAAGCTTACAAAATTTTACATTCGCGTCCAACGTAAACATAATTGTAATTTGACCTAGAACATTATAAATGGGTTCACAGTAAAGTCCTGAGATCGGATACAGGCTCATCTCGCCTACATGGCAGTTGAAAATCCACGTAAATTTCAAAATTGACATTAAGGTGAAAAGAAATAATTACTCGTAATAAAAATAAGATGATAAAAAAACCTAAGGTAATTCTACTCCATCTCCGTCAGATCCCTCTCATCCCTAAACTTCATATTCTCCGACTCCTGCAACTCCACCCCCACCCAACCCCCAATGTCAATCCCAACTTTCATCTCCATAAACTTAGGTTTCATCTTTTTCGACCTTTGCTCCAATTCATTTTCATCGATGTGTGCAACCACTAGATCTAGAATGTTTTTTCTCTCTCTCTCTAAGATCTGAAATGCCTCACGAAAGCCGCTTTGCTCGTTGCTCGATCTACCGTCGTCCCACTGCCCAAAGGCTTGAGTACTCCAATAAGAATGTTGGTGGTTGAGGTTTTGCAACGGCGACAATCTTCGGTAATGGGAAATATGTTCGAGTTCGAGCCGCCGAGCTGCAAGATGGCTGAGATAGGGAAAAAGTTGCATGACAGTGGGAGATAGTGGCAAAATGACGGGAAAGCTCATAAAGCAAGCGGCGGTCGGAGAGCAGGTAGCGATGGTTTGGGTTAGGGAATTACGATATTTTGTGTTTTTTAATATTTTGAAAAATATAAAAATTATTATAATGTTATTTTTATTTATTATAAATTAGTATATTTTGAGTGCCACCTAAAGAGAAATTAGTAAATTTGAAGTGCCACCTAAGCCAACTATACCAAATAGGAAAAATGGCCCAAATTCGGAGTGCCACGTAAGCAAAGGGGCTCGAAATTAGGACACAATTATGAAAAAATTGCAAAAGTTTATAGATCAAATTGTATTTATACTTACTTTGGAATACGAATGTAAAACGTCGTACACATTAGAGTGTTAAATGTGTTGTTGCTGGTTCACAAACTGTCTGTTCCGGTTCGGATCCAACGGATCCGGTTGTGAAACTATTGGAACCGGAACTGGCTAGGGAAGAAATTTTGCAGTTCCGATTCCGACTTAAAAATCAGTGATTTTTTTACCGATTTTTCATGGGTGTTTTGCAAAATTTCACAATTTTTCGTTTTATCCGATTTTGGGCCTAAACCGGTGGTTAACCCACTTTCGGTTCCATTTTTTTCCAAACCATGACCTAACCGACAGAACCGTTTAGTCAATTTCAATTCAAAAATCGGAACCGCCGATCCAATTTCAGGCAGAACCAGCGGTTTCAATTCAACCATGCATCACTAGCGTTAAGTGTCTTTTAAACACTCAAAAGTACTATAAAATGGCATCATAATTAAATATATAAGTATTTGAATTTATAAATTTAATTAAACTGTTGTAATTTTTTAACACAACAGAGGATCCATTCCCAGTTATTTAGGGTAGTGTATCCTAGGCATGTAGCTTCAGCGATTAGTTGAAGGCTGGTCTTGTAATTTGAAATTTGATCACTAATTGTTAGGTTTTAAAAGTTTTCCCTATATCTTGTTGGACATGACATCAATTAAGTTTAACCATAAAAATCAACAATCGGTCAATAAATATAAATTCACTTTAATCCAAGAGAGAAATACAAATTTATCACTCATATAATCAACAATCGGTCATCATTCTTCGTGTTTTATTGAGTCAAAATCTTTTAATCCATAATTAATTAGTATCATATTAAAAAAAATTGGAAATTTTGGGGGAAAAAAAAAAAAAAAACTTATCCCAAAATGCATTTTCATTATTCCAAAATTTTCAAAGTCGGCATAGAGAGGATCTAGAGTCCGTTTGACATCCCTTCTCAATGTTATATTTGCACCACCTATTTTAAATTTTTATTTAATATTAAATTAACCAAAAGGTTAACACTAATCATTCATGTGCGAACATTGCTAAAATGACATAAAATTGGAGTGTAGATACACGATCTTGACACGAAACAGTCAAAGGAAATTTAAGAGGACTCATTAATCAATATAAATAATTTCAATTTCGAAAACAAAAGGAAGCTACCAAAATGACAACATGGCACACATACACATCGTCTTGGAAATAACGCCTATATGAAACGCATTTAGTTTGGGCATGCAATATTAGTTAACTAGCTCTTATTTATTTTACTTTTCTATTGTGCATTACCAAATCATACTTGCGTAGAAACTAAATAATATATATATATATGTGTGTGTGTGTGCGCATTTAATAGAAGTACCTATTAATCCAAAAGTTTTAAAAAATAAGGCCAACTCGATGGTGTTAAACATAAGACATAATTGCTAGTTAAATTTCAAATTTTAATCTGTCGTAATTAAAATTTAACTTTAGAATATGTAGTAATACACTCTCTTTAATTTTTTATCTATTGATTAACTGACATTGGCACAATTTGCTAACTTAGCCTGATACATGACGTTGTTTTTATCGATTCAAATCATAGTGTGTGTATAAATGAATCGTGTCACGTCAACTAATCAATAGTTGATAGAAATATTTAAGAAGTGTAATCTACCACAAAGTATAAAATTGGATCTTAAGTGCATCTGTTAAAAAAAATTGAATCTGCAATAATATTCAAATTTTGATTTTAATTAGCAATTTTCTCTCAAAATAGTTAGCAAACTATAAATAGTAAAACAAGGAAGGAAAAGAAAAACCACTGCACTACGAAAAATTGGAACAAACAGCGTAAGGAAACGTGATGGAGTGACATTGTTGTTGAACAAACCTGATTCAGACAAGTTGCAGTAATACTTTTGGAAGGCAATAAATTTAATAATATATATTCAAGGCGAAAAAACGAGGTTGAAAGCAGCTAAATTTCCCATTCTCTTCTCCAAAACCAGGAAAAATTACACTGCAAAACCAGCAGAAATGGCCCACACCCTCATGAGCAAAAGAGTAATTTTCCAAAATGGGATATTAACACTCTGTATTACGTGTCAGAAATCCATTTCTTTATTCAACACTGTCAAAAGATTCAATCTTGAAAATGCCCTGAATGATATCCAGTTATTGCTTATACACCTGAATCAGCATGCAGTTGCATGTGATGATATAGATATAGGGTTTAGAGATAGATAGATAGATTGATAGAGATAGAGAGAGAGAGTGAGAGAGAGAGAGAGATAGAAGAGCGAGAGAGAGGATTTTTCCTCTTCGGAAATCCCAAAGATTAGTGAATTCGCTGTTGTCTCCCTTTTTGCTTTCTGGGATTCATCCTTTCTTTAATTTTATTATTTGGCTCGAATTCTTTTCGGTATTAACACAGTTTTAGATTGTAAAGATACCATCTTTTTTCAGTCTATAATAGATTAATTGAATGGCGAATGCATCTGGACTGGTTGCTCAAACAGTTCCCAGTTTGAGGAGGAGATTTTCTCCACCATTAGGCATTTATCGATCTGGATTTTGGTTCTACGACGGCGTTTCGAGGCGAACAGTGTGTTTTAGTGCGGCCCAGGGCGCAGAGAAGCTTTCCCCTGCGGAGCCCAAAGCGCGCAGGTAGCTTATTCTTTGCAAAGACTAAATTTTTGCCGATTTCTGATGCTTTCTTTTTGTGGGTCTGTAATCTTGATTTGCTCAAATATTTGGATTCTTAGCTTCATGATTTTGGGAAGTGTGACTGTTGAATGAAGAGATTTGGTGGTTTCTAGTTAGTGAGAAGTTGTTGATGCTAACATTGAAGTTCAATTGTTGTGAATGAGGTAGGGTGAGTGTTTGGGCTGATTCGAATCTGGATGGTTTATATTAGTAAGTATGTAATTGAAAATAATGTAAGAAACTAATGTTGCAAAGATAATATGTATTGTCTGGATTTTTCTATGTGCAATGGAATTAATCAGTATTACATGGTATGAATTGATAGTATTGAAAGAAATGAACTTATGTGGAGAAAAAGAGAGATTCTTCATTCTTGTAAGGTCTGTGGTGTCTGCTGCCTTAGCCTACATGTTCTATGATATCTCGAGAGGTTTAGAAGCCAACCTGATTTTTGAAAGCTAAAATCGCTGAATCTTGTTTTTGTGCTCGAGTGGATTATGATATACATATTCTCTCTTGGTTGATTTGAGTTTAGTTTCATTCAACAATGTATTAGATATTATGCATAATGGTATTATGGTTGTCTTTTTCATAATTCCAAATTCATTTGATATCTCATATGTATATTGTGGATCCTTCTTTGACTAAGTGAATGCAGAATTGGGTGATGATTCTGATTCGTTTTGGGTTTACTAACTTAAATTTGTAAAGACTTGTCAGCAAAGGGTGCAAGTTAGTTGGAAGTGGCTCTGCACTACCAAGTATTCATATATCCAATGATGATCTCTCAGAAATTGTCGATACTTCTGATGAATGGATATCTGTCCGGACTGGAATTAGAAATCGGAGAATACTTTCTCGTGAGTTGTTCTTTCCACTTAATGCCCAATCACTCTTGTACAAAGTCATGCATATTAAGATCAAATTAAGACTTTGGTACATCTGAAGAAAATATGCAGCAGTAATTACGGAAAAATTAGGGGATTTGACCAAAGTTACATGCTGTTGCTGTGAGAGAATAACACTATAACTGGTGGATTTCCAATTAGATCATTGAATAATATGGAGAATAATGATGAATCCAACTCGCCATCGACCAAACAGCATTGGATGTGGCTGGCCAATAAAACACCAATGTGGTCAAGGGGATCTGTCATTTGCTTTCTGTTTGTTGTTTATTTTCTTTCCCATTTGAACCCTGAAGGCTGTGATGCTATGCTTAACATTCGTTCTGGTTTCAAAAACAAATGATCTATTGAATAGCAACGAAGAATGAAGTCTCCCCAGATATTATGATGTGTCTCAAGTTAGTTTGCAAGGTTCATAGACACGTTGTCACATTATGATCCATGATCTCGACGGTGTTTTTGTGGTCTCTCGACAACATGAATATTCTGAAATTTACATGTCATCCGTGCTTCCTAGTCTTATTGTTAATCTAGCATGAATTTAGCCTTTATTATGCCCATTTAAACTTGGATACTGTACCTATTGTAATTGCAAAATCCTTTCATATTATTCTGTGCATTGTGGATTTCACGATTACCTATCATACAAGACTTATGTTTTTGAGTTCCATTGCAGGACAAGACAGCTTGACAGCTCTGGCTACGGAGGCTGCACAGAAAGCTCTCCAGATGGCTGAGGTTGAACCCAATGACGTTGACCTTGTATTGTTGTGCACTTCAACTCCAGAAGACTTGTTTGGGAGTGCTCCTCAGGTAATGTTTCCAGTAATATACCATGTAATGGCGATCTTTTTCTTTCTTTTGTTTCTTTGTTTTTTCATTTTCCACTACTATTAGGGATCTTCACCATATTATTAACACTCTAAAGCAAACAGAGCATTCTCATTTCTCAACCTCGTTTCTTTTGCCATGGTTAGTAATGGTGCATTTTCAAAGGATTCAATATTTTTATGTTACTTATTTCCAGATTCAAAAAGCGCTTGGCTGCAGTAACAATCCGTTGGCTTATGATATCACGGCTGCCTGCAGCGGCTTCTTGTTGGGCCTAGTTTCAGCTGCTTGCTATATTCGAGGTAAATCCTACTAGTATATTTGTTAGCTATAGTTATTTGTAGATACAAACAAAATATGGTGTGTTAATATTTCAGGGGGTGGCTTCAATAATGTTCTTGTGATTGGTGCTGATGCTCTATCTCGCTATGTTGACTGGAAAGACAGGGGATCCTGTATTCTCTTTGGTGATGCTGCTGGTGCTGTTCTACTACAGGTTAATCCCTTTCCGTATATACTTAGTTCTGTTTTCATATTGTTTCAAAAGACGGTTTGCTCGACTACAATATTTAGATTTTCAATACATATTGAGGCGAGGGGCCCTACACTTGAATGCATAAGGCTTCTTTACTGAGGGGAAAAGAAAAAAAAAGGCCCTTTATCAAGTTGATTTTGTGAATATACGTGGAATTGCCATAGTCGAATTATGAAGCCTTTTTCTGCAATCTAAATAGAATATAGGAGTGTCAATTGTCTCTATCTGATAAACGTCTCTACTTTTGATGACGAACCAATCAATAGATATGACTGTGTTGTGTAGGTTTGGCTGGTGTGAGTGCTATGCATATCTTTATATTGCTCGCGAAATAATCTTTCTCTATTCGACGCAATGATGTTGTTGTCTTTCTGCAGTCGTGTGATAGTGAAGACGACGGTGTATTTGCTTTCGACATGCACAGTGATGGTGAAGGTCAGAGGTAAAGGAAATCTGCCTTTTTCAGAAACCAATCGCGTGTTTTTCTAGTCGTGCAATGAGCATAACTTGTGTGTTTTTTAGGCACTTAAAAGCCAGCATGAAGGAAGATGACACAGATCCTGGGTTGGGCACGAACGGTTCGCTCCTTGGCCTCCTTCCCAAAGGCTCCTCCTCGTACTCGTGCATCGAGATGAATGGTAAAGAGGTCTTCCGCTTTGCTGTCCGTGTCGTTCCACATTCGCTCGAACTGGCCCTAGAGAAGGCAGGTCTTGCTGTGTCCGACATAGACTGGCTAATACTGCATCAGGTACAAATTTGTTTATAGCAGTCCATGTCGAGTAAACAAGGTATTCATAGCTATAACGTGTCAAACAGTTGGTAGGCGGCCTAATAAACGGGTGAATGCAGGCGAACGAGAGAATAATCGATGCAGTAGCGACACGTCTGGAGGTTCCTCAGGAGCGAGTCATATCCAATTTGGCAAACTATGGAAACACGAGCGCTGCCTCGATTCCATTGGCGTTGGACGAGGCTGTGAGAAGCGGGAAGGTCCAAGCCGGTGATACCATTGCCACTGCTGGTTTTGGAGCTGGCCTTACGTGGGGCTCTGCTATCGTTAGATGGGGATGATACCGACACACACATCTCCGGTTTTGTGAGTTCCGTTTGCACGTCCTTTCGCAGCTCCTGTTGCCCTTTGCCGCAGTCGTGCTCTCTCTCTCTCTCTCACTCACTTTGTTAGCTATGGAAAATGGAGGAGATGTCTAGGAGTGGATGTTGTTGATCAGGTGTTATTTGATTTGTTGAACAGTGTAAACTGCAACTATATATTAACAATCCTTTCTGATTATGGCAAAATTCCTCTCTGTAGTAAATTCTTGTTGTCACATACCCTTCATCTTGCATGTGAGTTTTGCTACCCGATGGGTTGAACGGAAGTGGATGTGTATCATAGATCATTGTATATTTTACAAGATGTATCATCGAAAAAATCTTTTTATTACATGTCAAAACTCGCCTCGACAACCATCAGAATCCTCCCATTCTCAAACTTTTATATCGTTGTCACATATGACACGACAATATTTTATTTTGTTATTTACATGGGACAATGATAAATTTAAATTTAAATTTATCATCGTCACCGTCATTGTCAATACCCACCACTCCCATTTTTATTTATGATGTGTTCGTTCGACAAATTTTAGGATACGTGATTTCATTCTTTAATTAAATTCAAATACAATCAATTATTTATACGTCTTGGATTTTTAAAAGTGTTGTTGCTTCTAAATATTCCAGGACTTCATGTTATATCATTAGATTTAGGTCATGACCACAACCTATAATTTTTTTTTTCTTGGGAGTTAGGTGTTACCTACCTTATCAATCTAATTGCTACTTTTTGGTGGATTGAGTGATCACCTACTTCATTAAAAACCCAATAATTTTTATTATACGATCATACGACCACTTCGCAAAATAGACCGACGCAAAAATCTGTATAATTCCTCCAATTATTTCGAGAAATATTTTAATTTTGATGGGGCCATGAATAACAATCTTGAAAATAAGTAGATGCATCTTGCATTCTCTAATTTTATATAATCAAATTTCGTATTTAATTTCATTTGATCCCTTTCAACTCTATACAATTACAATCAACAAGAAAAGGGAAGAAAAAAAAAAAAGGAGAAGAAGCACAGAACATTTTAACCCCAAAAAATTATTCAAATGATAATACATGAAGGAAAATTTAAAGAAAACCTTAGTATCAGCCATCTTGCTGGCTCATCGACAGTTACTATATCCAACATTATTCGAGTATCGTACATCTGTAGTATAAGTTACACGAACCAAAAATCTTTAATAGAGCGAAAGAGGCAAAAATAGAAACAAAAAGAAAATGAAAAGAAAACAAAATTCACAAACTAACTGATATTGTAACAACAATCTTCTGAAGGCAAGGAGTGGTCTGTGCACATTGCCTCCCTTTATACTTCAGAAATTAGCAATACTAAAATGACGACCTTGTTTCTCCACTGGAGTCAACACATGCACAACGAGGGGCTCATCACCAGACATCGCGCAAGTACCTTCCTGTCATTTGCAGATTTTTGACCATGCCCTCAGCTCCAGAGCTGCTCAGAGAACCCTGTAAAACGGAGTAGGTATACATAAGCTTAACACTGGTGATCTTCTTTGGGAAGTAGAGCTTAACGTGATAAGTAACAAGGTATATGAATATACTATAGCATATAGACTATAGTCAAGCAAAAGTTTAAATGCCACCCTCCCCTAAAAAATCTTTAAAAAATAATTTAAAAAAAACAAAAAAAGGACCCAAAAACCTCAAAAGAAGTCCGGACTCCTTGTTAACTGTCAATATCGCACAACCAAGAAACGAGTAGACATGAAAACAACAATATATAATGGCTTGTCTACCTCATTCAAGAATCCAGGTCTAATTGGTAAAAAAATAGCAAAAACATGAAAGTAAATGGTATTAAATGCCAAGTATAAAGAGGATATGAAAGTAGTTCCAACCTCAATAGTACCCCACGAAAAGGAAGCAAAAAGGGGAGAAGGGAAGGAACACAAGGACCACATATTAACCAAGAAATACAAAAGCATAAGTCACAAGAGGCACCAACCTGTTCTTGTGCGATTGTGTGGAGAGTTCGGTGTACATCACGCGCCATTCCCTTGGCATCACCACAGACGTATACATAGCCTCCATCGGAGATCATTTTCCACACGTCCGAAGCCTATTATTCAGTACATTTAACTTAGATGTTAGTGAAACTAACTCCAGATATTTTATAGTTAAATGAAACTTAAGACAAAATTATTGACAAAGACTGCATACCCTTTGAGACATCTTGTGCTGTACGTATTCCTTCACGGGTCCCTCCCGTGAAAATGCAACTATGAGCTCAGAAATAACTCCAGCTTTGACAAAGCCGTTCAACTCATCTTCATAAATAAAATCCTGCAGGGTTGCAGCAAGTAAAAAGAATTATTTATTGGCATTCATTTGGAAAAAAGAAACAAGAGTTTAGCAATAGCCGATTAGATAACCAACCAGTTTACGGTTCCTGCAACCAAAAAATAAAATGGCAGGACCAAGTTCAACTCCAGATTCCTTTATAGCTAACCTTTCCTGAAATATTGGTAGAAAATTACCAGACAATTCTAGTTATAAAAATCAGAATTAAGGCCTCAAAATTAGGTTTAAGCTCAAAATGCATTCACAGAAACCTGAAGGAAACCCCTAAACGGAGCCAAGCCGGTACCGGGGCCAACCATTATTATTGCTAGCTTAGGATCAGCAGGGAGTTTGAAGTTAGAGTTCCTAATAAAGATTGGTGCCCAACTGCAATCGCTGCTTTCCTCCAAAGGCACAGCATTCTGATAAGAGGTAGATGGTGAGGTTTGAGGCAGTAGAACGTATGTTCAAGTAACAAGTGGGTATAAATCACGATTAGAATGGCTATTAGAAATGTCATGATGATTCATCATTCATCAATAAAGTAATCCTTGACCAAACTTGAAGATCTAATAACCCTGCTCAAGATATAACTTTCAAGTAGATTTTACTTTAATAAAATACCTTTATCCATGTAGAGCATATACCCTTGTGGATTCGTCCTATTGGTGTTTTCTCATAAACCAGAGCACAAGTCACATGAACTCTGGTTGGTGCAATTCTGAATAATAGTTGAAGAGTTGGTGAGAAGCTAAGATGATATAGAATAAATTATCCAAAAAAAAAACACACAGGAAGAATTTTGCTATGTCCGGGAACATTTCATTTGATCACATTATAACTTATAAGACGACGTATTGCTAATATAGTTAGAACTCCCGCGCAAGTCTTGAACTTTTATATTGAAATAACATCAAATGAAACAGGAAGGCAAGAACTCACTTCGGGGAGGATGAGATAGAATAAAATCTGGGTTGCAGGCGAGGAGCAACTGCTGCAAAGAAAACACCTAGAGGAGGCTTGGCAGACGGGAATTCGGACATGACCTCAAGTAGGCTTCTCTGACTTGCAACTACATACTGTGCATATTCCTCCTGAAAATGTGGTAACATAAATATTACAAGGTGGAAAAATGACCAATTTCGATAACAAGGTAATATTCGACAGAATCAACTATTCCACAACCTTTCCATCGGGAGATGCAAGATAGCGGAGCCGATCAGCTTCACTTTGGTCGGAAGCATATTCCGCTAATGCAACTAGCACAGACTGGAAAAATAGGTGTATGTTTGAGCTTTAATTCCCAATTATTTTAAGGCAAACCCATTAGCAAGTATGACAATACAGGGGTGACCAATATACCTTTTTGGGCATACTCATAAGATCTGCATATTTAGTTAGCGCTGTTCGCAAAGTGCAAGGGGGGAATGGAGGTGGCAAGGAGCTTCCGCTGAGTGGTGTGCCATCCTCGTTATCGGTATGAACTGAAAAATATGTTTGTGGAGACAGATTTAATAATTTTTCTGCTTCCTCCACATTCTCAAACAAATTCTCACAGTAGACACCAACATGGTCCCCTGTTTCATAACTGTGGAATAAAGAAGTACGTAAGTAAAAATTAAACTACCTCGTTTTGAACTAAGTGGAAGTCAAGTTGAAGCCAAATGGAAATTGCAATATGTTAAGTAATATCATGTAGGCTAAACAAATATACTATAAACTTACACAAGTCCTGTGCCTGATATGTCAAACTCCAAATGAGTGCAAGAACGATCTGATGAGGGAGTATGGAGCTCTCTCTTTACAGCAACATTTGCCCTTCAATAAACAAGAATGCAAAACGGTATGTAAAAGAAAAGTCCTTCAAATTACAAAAGAAAATTTTGAAAAGAAACAGAAGCAAGCTTAATACCTGCAGGGATGTTGAGCATCATAAATAGTGTTACCATTGGCATGACCATTTGGTGAGCGATTCTCCGTAATTAATTCATCTGTTTGGTCATGGAGCACAACACGATACTGCAAAACCACGGCGGTGTATGGAGTAGCAACCATTGCATCATCCTCATTGCGGAGCAATTTATCCAACTCAGGCCACACTAATTCACGCCTGCATCAGCAACAACCGTAAACACACTCATAAAATACACATACGCAATCAGACACACATGTGTACACATATATAATAGATAGAGTCTACTCATTCCAACAATTACTTATGATCTAATTACCATGCTGTAAAGTCATCTTCAATGCATTGATCATCATCTCCCAAGCCTACTGGGACAAGCTTCTTTCCTCCTGAAACTCAGGCAAATTTCCCTTTTTGAAATAATGTAGAGAAATAGAATAGTGATTCTATATACTTAACAATGACAAACATAGTTTTGTAGGAGATAAATCTACCAATTGAGATTGTCATGAATGTTAATAGAGTGTCTTGCATAGAAGAAAAAAAAAATATATATATATATATATATCAACTATCCAAATGAAAGAACATTCTCAGAATCAGTATACCTTGCTCGGTGATAAGGTCATCTACCACTATCGCAATCTGTCAATAACAATTAAAGAGCGAATAATAAAAAGTCCATCATATACACATGAATGTGAAACTTAAGGATGGTCGACTCAAGCAACTAAACAAGTGTTAGCATCTGCAGTTATATACCTTGTTGAAATGCTCGTATTGTCTATTCCCAAGACCAAACACTCCATACTGAAGATTCTTAAGCCACTCCTCCCTATCTTTTCCCTGCAGCAACAACAATGCCCAACATCAATCCCACATACCACACTGTATCATGAAAGAGAAGAAAATCCTTCATTGCTAAGATGCTCTACCTCAGTAAACCATTTGTAAAACCTCGCGGCATTGTCAGTAGGCTCACCATCTCCATATCTGCAGCCAGCCAACCCTCAACTAAATCAATAAATCACAATTCTACAGAAGAGATTGTAGTGTTTTCACCCATAAATTACGCTCACTGTGCAATCAAGATACAGCTTGAAGTTAAAAAATTAAGGGAACCTACGAGGCCAGGAAGAAGAATGCTAAACTCTCCTTCTTCAACTGCTCCTCGTACTCATCATCATCGGCAGCGTAATCATCCTATCACCATCCAAAAAAAGTCAAGATCAGAATTCTCCACTACTAGAACAAATTTTTAAAGATTTGGACAATAAAAAAAAAATGGGAGATAGAAAAGGAAAACAAGAACATACCAAGTCAATTACTTTAAACTTTGCTTGTGGATATCTAGCTTTAGCTTCCTCCGCAAATGCCTATAACACAACACTAAAATAATCATTTGGCCGGCAAAAGTAAATCTAAATCTTTGCCCAAAAAGTAGCATCAGTTAAAGTTGCCGACCATAGAAAAGCGTTTACATCATGAAGCAAAAATCCACAAAACAAAAGTTAAATCTTGACTAAACCATTGATGCAGCCATTGCAGGTCATAATTCTGATGATTCAAATTTTTATGTTTTTCTTTTTTCCTTTTAATTCCATTTTCTAGACAGTATCCACTTTTTTTCCTACCTTCGCAAAACCTTCAGCTGTGCCAGTCTGTGTGCCGAAGAAGACTGAAACCTTAATCTTCTCGTCCTCCGCTTCCTCCGGCTCCGCAGCCGCCTTCGGCACCACCATCTTGGGCGGCTGCAGCTGCTTCTTCCCCGCCGATCCGCCGGTGCGCCGCCAGGCCAGCACGACGACGCAGCCTATGAGCACCGCGACGGATGTAGTGAGCACCATCGCGAGGTCCCTGTTCTCCATCAACATCGCCGCCACTCCCCGTGGCGCCGCCCCCTCAATATCGCCTTTTAAGATCGCCGCTATGAAATCGAACGGCGAGAGCTTCGGCGACGAGGGTTCCATGATTTTCTCGAACTAGGTCCGCGCTAGATATCCGTAATTAACTAAATAAATGCAATCAAATTACAAATTGAGGAAACTATCAAAGAATTAATAAAAAAAAAAATCTCTCTCTCTCTCTCTCTATATACATATATATATATGTATAAAATATTCAGAGCCTCCCCCTCCTCCGGTTTTGAGGTTTAAATGATTTTGTTGAGAGAATGGGGATACGTTGGGAGGGACTCTGACTTCCACATATTGGATGAGAGGTGGTGGTGTTCAATGGAGTTTTATTAGGAGAGAGAACGTGAGAGGAGGGGGGGGTTTGGGGAAGTGCGAGGGAGGGGAGAAATAACACAAGCGCTTCCTAAACTAGAGTGGTTAAGACCACCTAACATGGGATGACCATGGTTACACAAGGGAAAATATAAGGGTAATGTATTATCTAAAGGAGTGCTTGGCTGAAACGATATAATGTGAAAGGAGAAATATTGAATAATAAAAAATTAATAATCATTTAGAAGCTTACTTGAGAGATATAGGAGGCCAAAGTATTTATATCCACCTACCTTTAAATGTAGATTTTGACTATTTATTATATGGTTGTGACACCTCTATTGTGTTATAGAACTTTTTTGAAAATATACATATGTTTCATCCTCTTCTGTTGAAGACGAGACAAAAACAACATTGTCCCTTGTAGCAACGACGATGGCTGGGGATATGATCTCTCTGCTGCACGAGTGGTACAGCATGGCGACAAACAGCTAGAGCCCGCCGGAGGCAGGCACGTTGGTGGAACAAAGCAACAAGGAGTCTTGGGGGGCCAGCCGGCCTAAATTTGGTTGTACAGCCTGAGAGCGACGCCTCAGGAGGTACGCGTTGTCAAGGTATTCGTTGATACGTTTATTGAAGAAATAAAGCATTGGCACTGAGAGAGAGAGAAAAAGAAATCTTCAAAGGATTATGAGCATGGGAAATACTAGGAATTTTTGTTGATGCTCTATTCTTTGAATTTTAGAAAATTTCTTAGACATTATTCTTTATTGAAACTAGCATCATTAAAGTATTTTGATACATAGGAGTTTGGCCTCTTATAATATATGATCATCTCTTTTGTGCTATGCAAATTCAGGCTTCTCTTATGTTTGCAGTTTGGTCCTTGTGCTAACTTGTTGTGTAAAAAACACTCTCCCTTTGTCGATTTTTCCGTAATACTTATTTCAGTTTCTCTTTAGAAGAAAAAAATCATGAGTTAAGACTCTTTGGATTTTGAATATTGTTCATATAGTACATTGGCAGATATAATATACAACAATGAGGGGCTTAAGCCCCTATCAACTTTTTTTATTAATATAATATCATCGAATTTTTGATATTTTGTGTGAATTATTGTACAAAAGTCTATATCATCACAACGAAGCATGTGAAAAATCATTGTCACAAAATTATAAACTCAAAATTTAGAATATGTAACTCCTACCAATACAAATTTCTGCGTCTGTCACTATTTATATACGCAAGTCAAAAATTCAATAATTCCAAGTTCTTCTCGCTTAGCATTGGCTGAACTTTTGCCAGACCCTTCCAAATTTTATTTCATCTATTAAAATATGAAATTTTCGATATTAATTTATATCTTGTTTTTGTTGGGTCAATATTAAGTACATTTCATTATTTAATTATAGCTTGAGACATTGACTTCCAGCGATTTCTGGTGATGTTTTTCATTCACAGAAGTTCAAATTGCGAGAGTTTGTGTAGTTGGAGAAATCGACAATAAACTTATTTATGCTGAATTATCACTTGGTATTTTCCAGTAGTGGTTTAGAACCACTGATTTCGCTTCACATTTCACCCAAACAAAGCTCAACGGATTAGTTCAGTTTCAATTGATCAGAGTTTTTGAAGCTGAAATAGAGAAATGCCGACGTTGAATTTGTTCACAAATGTTCCAGTTGATAGTGTGGTTGCTTCTGATATTCTCAAAGATGCCACAAAAGCGGTTGCCAAAATCATCGGCAAACCCGAATCTGTAAGATCCTCACTTTCATCCCATTAATTTATTTCTTTTGATTTGATTCCTCGCCGAATTTTAATCAGGAAACTTAATTTTCTGTGTTGGGAATACGCATGTTGTGTATATGCCCGCTTTCTGTTCGACGATATTCCTCTCAAGGCTTGAAATAAGCAACTGTTATCTACTTTGAGATTCTATTTGGTTGATTACTAGTTACATGTATCATAATCAACTTATAATGCAAAACAAGAACACATTTTGTGGTATTCCAAGACGGCCATTTATTCTATCAATGGCTGCTTTGAGCTTGTCTGGTGTTGATGGATTTGATGTGCAGTACGTGATGGTGCTAGTGAATGGAGGAGTGCCGATTTCATTTGGTGGAACGGAGGAGCCAGCTGCTTATGGCGAATTGATCTCCATTGGGGGTCTTAACCCCACTGTCAATGCCAAACTTAGTTCAACCATAGCAGAGATTCTGCAGACTAAGCTTTCCATCGACAGCTCCCGCTTTTATGTCAAGTTCTATGATGTTCAGGTATTCATTCAATCCACACATTCCCTTACATTTTACTTGTTTTTATCAAATCCTTAGTCATGGATGTATGTAGTGGTAGTTTACATCTATCTTCTCTCTCATTGCCTTCCTCTTGTTTTTATCTTCAAATGTTGATTCAGTATGTAGTTCAGGGTTCATGATTTAGCTTAATTTTCTTCATGTGTTGTCTAGCGATCCTTCTTTGGCTTCAATGGCTCAACCTTTTGACCCGAGCTTAACTTATTGGAGACACCCGATGGAATGTGAATGGAAGGCTTGAGCTCTAGTGAGCAACCATGGTGATCATGTGGGAGCTCTATTATCTGGTGACAGTTTCATCTTAATTTTTGAATTTTTTGTTTACTTTGAACCGTCAAGTTCACAAAAGATTTGTTCTCTCCATTTAGCACTTTTGGATCAGTGATTGTTAGCAGTTCTACTATGATCCTATAAGCTAAAAAGGATATAAGAAAAATATAAAATATATCTTTTCACCAAAGTTTCTAAAGTTTTATGACAATGCATAACTGTTATCTCGACACTAAAGTTAATCAATTCATTTCTAATCTTTTCAGCACAGCTGGAAAACTTAAAATTGTGTTAATAGACATGTTTTAAAGAAATATAAAACTAAAACAGACTAAAAACTCGCATCTGCTTGTTCCCTTTCAGATCTTAGAACAAGAAAACAGTTTCAAATAGTTCAAAAGGCAATTTAGCAACAGAAGTATACACAATTAGCAAACGAGTTAAACAACAAGAAATTCGAAAACCTTTCTCATTACGCTCCACCACCAACCGTGGAGGTCAATTACAGGGATTCGCCCGAGCTCGTATCAAACTCAACAAGTTACAGTCATCACTTCATTAACCAACAAGGTGATCTAAAGAAAGCAGTAGAACATAAACAAACAACCCCTCAAATAGTTGGCACTGTTTTCTTGAAATAACAGGTAAATCTTTATCATGGTGGGCCCAATACTTGGTTGGACAAGTTCTCCCCTTCCAAATTCTGGATGGAAATCCCAAATGTTAGACATTGAAAACATAGAAATTTCAAGAAACTCATGTGTTGTTCACAAAGTTAACATGGCTGAGTAGGTAAGATATGCAATCTTGAGCATGAGATTACAATTTCATGCTGCTTGACCTTCGCCTTAATTTGGCTCAATTTCATGAGATGACTTATTCTGATAAAATTACTACATCCCATTCGCCGCCCAAGTTTTCATCTAAACATTTTGATCGTAAATGGAAAAGTGGAAGAGGAATTTGAAGAAAACGACCATGATCCATCATCTACCCCCTCTTCCTGCCCACGAAAGAAATGCCCAGAACACAAAAATGCAAATCAATGATATGTTAAGGAAATAGGGAGCAAAAGGCAAAATGCTAATGAACATCGAGAATAATTATGTTTACAACGTAATACAATCAAGAAAATGCATATCAACCAAGTATAGATTCCCTAAGAGATGGTATGACAGTGACTGTAAAACAATGAATGGAAACAAGAACGAGCAGTAAGGTACATAACTCGTAAATTAGCACTAACGCTGAAAGCAAGATATCGAGTTCTTATAACATCAAGAAATGTTAGTGCAGCGAACTTAGTCTAATGCAAAGAGGTGAGCATGCAAATAGCCATTATAAGTTGGGAGTATATCTTCAATACTATCACTTAAATCAACGAGTAGAATGCATTTGAATAACCAAAATAGTCAACAAATCAAACAAATTGAACAAACATGCAATTAATCATTTGAAGAACATAATCCTCCGACCTGCAACACCATCAGCTCGATTTTGTTTGCACCTTCTTTCGCCGCTTGATCATGGTTGAGGGCCTCGCCTTCAATCTATTTTGAGCTTTCTTCTTCTGCTTGGCCTTTTTCTTGGC
>JAYDZE010076281.1:0-25054 GCA_034509125.1 Monilaria moniliformis
ATATATTAATGTTAAATAATAAAACTTACACCAATATCTGCCGCATTCTTATATGTGTCCTCCCATTCCTTGTTTGTGTGTAGTGTCCAGAACAACTCATACACAGTCACTCACTGGGACACCATTTCGGTCGCATATATATCAAAATATGATAAAACAAACATTAATATAAATAATGAATTTTGTGTGTGTGTGTGTATATATAACACTTACCATCAACTAACCGCTAACTAAGACAAACACGTAGCCTCCCAGAAGCTTGCTGATTAAGGTGTCGGGTCCATCTGGCTCGGACATTTTGGCCCTTCTTGCGGCCTCTAACTTCTAAATAATTTTCGGTTTATACTAGTGCATAATTAATCCATTCCACATATCTTTCGCTACGTTATAACCCGACATCCACCGATTTTGCGTCCTCATCTTCTTTAACTTCAAATGGTTGGATGGTGGCTGGGATGGGCGGGCGGTGTGCGGGCAGGTGGTGTAGCGACGTGGAGGAGGGGACGACATGTGCAAGAGCGGCGTGCGGCGGGGACGGCGGACTGTGCATAAAAATTTTGTTAGTAAATTCATCGATAAACTCTTTTTTTTAGTGCAGTGTGTTAATTATTTTGGGGCATATATTCTAGGATTTTACGGGACAAAAGCATCGTAGATTTCGATTTAGGTTTTTGATTGTGGATCTAAGCAAATGGTTTTGCATAGAGAAGATGAAGATATTGATCGCCATTGAAGACAGCGTGTGGAAGATGCACCAGTTCAAAGTCTAAAACAAATTTTTAATTAGTTGTTATTCCGATCAATAGTTTCTTGACTTGACTCATACGGGAGCTTGTCTAGTTCCAATTCCAATCAAATGTGGATACCATACTATATGTTTTCTCCAAATATTAACGCCTTCTTGGTCTCTAGCTGTCTTGATTTCAGCTTATGTTACTTGTCCATTCTTGTTTGCCATTCACTTTTTTATGTATCATGGAATTTTGAAAAAAAGAAAAAAATATTTGGGGCTATGGTCTATAACATAAATTAATAAAGTTATAATTATATATTATTAATATTATTATTTTAGATGGAGGGCTAAGTGAGTAAAATATTGGATATAAATGAAACCACTCAAAAACATAAAATGTTTATATTTTTAAGTGTTTGGTGTTTTTGGAGTATAGGCCATTTCATTGATTTTGATGATCAAGCAAATAATTTTAAATTTGGGATTTTTGTGCTACATAAATAGATAAATTAATAAATAATATTTAGACAAAAATACTCAAAGATCTAATATCCAATAAAAATAATTTATTTTCAGAAATATAGAATACAAAGCACTAAATCAATGGTGCGTGTGTTAATCTAAAAAAAATAAGAAGATAAAATATAGCATATATATTTATACACATAAATTTGGTTCATTCAACGGGTTTGGGTTTGAATATACAAAATCGATAAAAAGTTGAAATAAACTAAATTTATTGAAAATCAATGTGAATTTGACCGAATTAATGGAAACGTTTTCCGATTTCCAAAATTTTCAAAATTTGCGTCGATAATGCCCAACTTAAGTAAAAAGGCTGATGCACCACAATATATATTCTCCTTAATAAGAGACTTGTATTCAAATTTCATTTACGTGTTGTCGAAAACGTGTAGCACCCTTAACTTGATTAATAAAATAACAAAAAATGTGATGTCACGTTCTAGTACGTTGAACAATTACTTTAGGCGTGAGCTGAAATAGGCCTACAACTTTTTTTTATACTAAAACAAAAAACAAACATATTAATCAGTCAAATTCTTATTTAATCACAACAAAATGGACTATCCCTGAAGTAGTCTAAGTATGGGCTTCACTAGCTTAATAATAGATTCAAACATTATGCCGTTATTTCTTGAATTAAGATTATATAATTGCATCTAGATTAGTAAATAATGTTAATATAAACATTATGTGAACCTATATATTGTGACATGTTCTGTTACATGATTAATATATATTAAATATGAATTGAATATATGATAGAACACACTTGAAAAATAATAAAATGTTATTTGGTAATTTGTGTTGAACATGAAATTTCTATTACGACTTGTGTTTAAGTGATACATGAGATATGATTGATATGCCATAGGACAACATCACTATAATTCTGTTAACCATTTGTCTTCCAAATAAGCAAAGCAATGGTTTATCAATATTTCTCACATGCTTAAATAATAGGTGTTGATTATCGTGTAGTTGTTCCAACTGCTTCGATAATAAGTGTTGATTATCCTAATTGCTTATCTTTAAGGAAACATAACTATTATAATTCGATGGCTCTCTAGAAAGCAAATTTTACTGCTCTCATTTTTCAATATTTATCACTAATAGTGACGGCGATTTTTTTTATTTTTTTTTCATTAAAAATTTTTAAAGATAAGAAAAATAAGATAATATTTACATAGATGATGGATTTGCCTGGATAAGGCCAAACTATTACCATATTCATATAGCCCAAAATATGGGGCCTTCAATCCAAGCGCACAACACAAGCCCACCAACCATAATTTCTGCACCCTTCGATTAAACCATCAAATCTTAGCCGTTTAAATAAGTCGGTTATCGACTATAAAGGGACATCGAGATCTCGTCAGTTCCTCTTTTACGCTGTCCTTAAAAATTAGGTTTGCAGTCTCAAATTGGGAATTTTGAATTACAAGGTTGGATTTCATGCTCCTTTCAGCCCTATAAATAAATTTGTTTTTGAAGGTGTTTTATTTATATTTTCAGTAATTCAATATTTCTTGAATTAATTTTGTTTATTTTATTTTATTTTAATTTCCTGCTTGTTGTACTGTGTCGTGATGTTCTGGTTGTGTGTTAAGTTCAATCCGGCGGTTAGATTTATATTATTCCTCAAAATGTTATTAGGTGACTGGATTTGCTTCTGTTGCAGAACTAGGGCTACTGAATTTCCCTTTCCCCCCCTCTAATCTCCATTTCGTTTCGGTCGTTATAATATATGGCTGTGTGCATCAAGATGTTTGAAATGTGGTTCTACCGATGGTTAATTTGTTTTTGTGCCCACACATCGAAGGGTGAAAACCAAAAAAAAAGGAAGAAAAAAAAAAAACGGAAGCGAAAGCCCAAGTTTGCAGTTTGTTGTAATTGGGTGGTAAAACTCGTGTCTTTATCATTCTGAAAGATCACACTGATGTATTAAACTGCGGGATATTCACTCATTCGCTTCTGAAGTGATTTTCGAAGCTTGTTTTATCTTTAATCTTTCTAATGCATAGCCTCCAATCACTATGGAGCAAGTTGCCCACATCTTTCCTTGGGGTCTAATAAGTCTCAATTTGAATCTGCAGCTGTACAATGCCGCGCTACGAGGATAGGTATGGGAGCACTACTCGCCTCTATGTTGGTCACTTGTCCTCACGGACCCGATCCCGGGATCTTGAGCATGTATTTAGTAGATATGGCAGGTAATTAATTGGCCTTTCCTCATCATATCTTGGTGCCTAATTTGTCTGGGTTTCATTGAGAATTTTAAGATTAATGCTTCATAGTACTTTTTTCAAATCGTATTTGGATTTTTTTTCCTGTACTTTGTGGATGCATATACTTTTACTGATACCTCTAGCTCCCTGATTAATGCTGGAACTTTGTGGACGATTATAGCTTTCCTTGTCATACAAATGTTCTTCTACTTAATATTATCTCTTCATTCTGATTCTAGTACCTTATGCAAAAGATTTTGCAATGTCCATTCTTTACCCTTTTTGAAAGGGAAAATAAGGAAAGTGAAAATGGTTACTTTAGTCTTGCTTACTTGAATATGTATCTGGTGATATTTATTCTATATCTGCTGTGAGTTGCCTGAACTAAGCATGTCCAAGAATATATACTTTTGGTCTATTCTTCCTCTATCATCGTACTACATCAGAGGTCTGCTATATGGGGTATAGCATTTTTCCCACCTCTTACTAAGGGCATAGTTGCTTTCCAGGCATGGTTGTTGCTTGGGCATCATTGTGATCTTGTTTTTTGTGAAGGAAAAGAATGTGTCTTAGGTTCGCTTGAGTTTGACTTTAATGATTCTATTGAAGGTTTCTGAGCCTTTGCCTGACCTGGTGGTCAATGGTGGGAGGGTGGACTATGCCTGACCTGGTGGTCAATGGTGAGAGGGTGGACTTGGTGGAATTTGTTGCCGATTGTTAGAAGCCTTTGGCGATTTTCTATGTTGTCTTTGCATGTTTTTATGGAATTTGCCACAATCAAACTGGTGTTTAGTTCGTCTTGAGGACCACGTTTCATGCACTGCAGTTCGTAAGTAGTTTTGATGGCCTTACTGTTTCTGGAAACCATTTCCGCAGAGTACGCGATGTGGATATGAAGCGAGACTACGCCTTTGTTGTATGTACCATCTCTCTGTGTTTGTGAATGTTTTTTTTCCAATACTTTTAACCCTCATCATAAGATCAGTTGATCACATGTTTCTCAATTACACTTGTGGGTTTCTTGTTGGGGAATTTTTCTTCTTGACTTGCTCAGGAATTCAGTGATCCACGGGATGCTGATGATGCTAGATATAACTTGGATGGGCGTGATGTGGATGGACGCCGCATTACTGTGGAATTTGCTAAGGGTGTAAGTCACTTCTAGCCTTCTCTTGTTATATGCCCGTGATGAAGATATATGAAAGCCACCTTTTGTGATACAGCTGCTGCTTTTCAGGATGAAGTCATCATGATCCATGTCTAGTTTTTGGCACTTGGTTTAGTTTTTATGATATAATACCGTGTTGCCAGCAATTACCTGCCTGAATTTTTTTTAACCTAGCTGGGTTGAAGAAACTTATTCTGGATAGAATTCATGCTCTGACATTGCATGATATGTATACAGGTGCCACGTGGGCCTGGAGGGGTTCGGGAGTATGTGGGCAGAGGTCCTGCTCCAGGTTCTGGTCGCTGCTTCAATTGTGGAATTGATGGTCACTGGGCTCGTGATTGCAAAGCTGGAGACTGGAAGAATAAGTGTTACCGCTGTGGGGAAAGAGGTCACATCGAGAGGAACTGCCAAAACAGTCCTAAGAAGCTTAGGTATGAATTTTGGCTGGGTTCATGATCATTTTTTCCCCATTTTATACTTGCTTCTGTTTGTCTCTTGTTTTATGTTTCAAGTTGGTAAGTATCCTGGCTTGTCCTGTCTCCGACCGTTGTAAACCTTGATTAGATCTTGTTGAATTTATCATGATACATATAATCTAATTCTTCTTAATGTCATGCTTATACTTCAGTAGTGGACGTGGTCGAAGTTACTCACGATCTCCTGTGAGGTCACGTTCTCCTCGCCGTGGTGGCCGCAGTAGGAGTAGAAGCTTCAGCAGAAGCCGCAGTTACAGGTTTGAGCTCTTGGCATTTTACAAATTATGTGATGTCGGTTCCTTGACCCTACCCTTTTGGACTGAATGTTATACTTTGTGTTCAGCCGGTCAAGGTCCCCTGCCGCCAGAAGAGGACGTGATGCTGATTATAGAGGGAGGTCAAGAAGTCCACGTGATGAAAGCCCTGATCTTAAGAGGGCTGCCTCTCCTACTAAATCAAGGAAGCTCAGTCCAACGCCTGTTAGGGATTTGCCAAGAGAGCGAAGTGCTTCTCCTAGTAGAGGCAGAGTGGAGACTGAGCAAGATGGGTACAATAGTGATAGCCCAAAGGAGACTAGCCGTAGCCCTGTGAGTCCTGCAGCTAGGAGGTATGATGAGAGTCCTTATGAGGAAAATGGGCGCAATCGCAGCCCTAGCCCAAGAGAGGACAGAAGCCCTGTTGAGGATGATGACCCAGTACGCTCCCCCCGAGGCAGCGAGTCTCCTTGAAACTATTCCTATATGTGGAAAACACTAATTAGGGATTTACGTATTGTCTCTACCCTACACTTTTGTGTTGTCATTTGTGAGGTACTAAAAACTTTTGTGGATCGAGAAACTTCCTAGTTGTTTGTCTGTGCAGACTACGAACTTTTATCTGTCGTGATTTGTGGCCAAGCTTTTAGAGCAATTGCTGATGAGAAAGATGTCTCAAGTCTCAGTTGTGTAGCTTATTATTAGTTTGTGAAATATGTTCTGTTCTTTGATTAGACGTTGTCATTTTTCCTTTTTAAGGAACTAGTTTTAGTCCATGCACAAGCTTAATATTTTGTTTTATTTTTTTCAATTGTGATTTGATTATTTGAGATATGAAATGATTTTATTATACGAAGAGGGAGAGAGATGGAGAGAGAGAGAGGAGAGAGAAAAAAAAATTATCGAGATATAAGTTGCACCAATGGTAAGAGGAGCAAATTGCAACTCATAATTGAGAAATGTGATCAATATTCAGTGTTGTATTTTTAACTCATATAAAGGAATTCCTAAAGGTATAGTTTAAGCTTCATGTTTAGATACTATTTCTTGTTAAAGTGATATATTTATTATTTTTTACGATGTGATATGAATAAAAAAAGAAAAAAGTATAATATTTCTTCAATACATGAAATACTTAAATTCATAAAATAAACACACACTCCATTTAGCTATATAGGTCAACAACATTTCAAAGAAAAAGTTATTCAAATATTGTTGTATCTACATACTATAGGTAAGCCATTCAAATATTGGTTCACTGCTACATGGGATTTCCATAAATTTTTATTCTTATCTTTTAAATGGATATTACTATAGTCGACTGTACATAAATAAGACGCCTTGTGTGATAAAGAAAAGAGATTTTCAGAAGGAAAGGTCAATGCAAAAGTTTTATTGATAAATAATGCATCTAATTTATCAACATCGCACTAATTTTAGATTACATTCTGTAAAATATAACTCAAATGAATGTACTCATACCACATGTCATATGAGTCTTTTCAAAGAAAAATTAAAGGTGTAAAAAATGCCAAAAAATAGTACGTGTACTTTAAATATGTGTAAATATTGTGATAAATCCGATGATGAACTCTACTCAAGTGTTGATAAATGGTGCAAAATAAGTTTTTAAATTTACTCTATATCTATTTGTATATATATAATTATATGTTTACCGTTTTGCTTGACTTAGTTCATTTTTCAACTAACGTTGATAATTGCACAAGTCATTAGGCACTATAATAAAGTAGCTAGTTATACGTTAATACTGAAATTTGTTGTGCCACTACTAATTATTTTTTATTGTAGCGAGTAGCTTTCACAAGTATTTTTTTAATAAATATTTAGTTTGAAGCCAAATTTATATAACAACTTTGTAGTTACAAATACAAATAGATTATAAATATTTCATTGAAAATATATTTTGATCCAAATTTTACCCCTCTCATAGTAAAACATTCAACAATAATTTATGTAATTCTAAATTTTTATCTCTAACCTTCATATTAATAGCTCAATTTTATAAATGGAATTTATTTATTAACTACGAAATGTAACACGCCATCTTTATTTGTAGTACTAACACTTACTCTAGTTTAATCAATAATCAAATATGCTCAAACTTCAAATATTTTATTATCGAAAACATTCAAACAAACTTTCAGATTATTCATTATTTTCCACCTTCTGTTGAGTTGCTTGTTACGCATTTTTGTTTATTTATACAATATATATTAATGGTAATCTGCCATTAGTTTAGCAAAGTTTCTTGCGAAGTTGATCTTATTTGGAGGGACTACCAATTGAGTCACAAGTTGTCGAAGAGCGTTGAATATTTTTTTCTCTATTTGTTGTCTGTTGCAATGGCAATTTACCTCTGAAGTTTTGGTAGATATAATTAATTTAACAATTGAGTTGGAACGAACGTAGCAATGGCAATGATCTTAATTTCATCATATTGGGAATAATTTTACGGCAATTGTTGCGGTAGATTTGGTAAAAAGAAGTTGATTTATTTCTTTTCTGATGAACATGGATGTTACGATGGATCCTGGTGTCTGAGCTGGTTTGGCAGCAGCGATGCTGATGATGGCGGAGATCCATCATCTTGTACTCATAAACATGGATCTTCTGATGATTCCTGACATACGACCATGCTGACCATTATACAGCTAACTGATCAAGACGATAAACAAAACAGTGATTGCGAGAGATGGCTCGGAGGCAACCAAGTTGGCTTGTTGTTGATGGCCTGATACCTCGCTTACTAGATAGCTTGCTTGCTTCTTCTCCACCACCTCTCCTAATTTTAGGATGACTCTGTTTGCATCTATGGATATCCTTTTTACTATATTATGTCAAAGGAGTCCATTTAATCAAATTTTTTTCGATGGACCCCTTTCCTTCCGCACATCTAGTCATAATATTATTTTACAATCATCAAATTCTCGAGGCAAAATCACAACCAATGAATTATACAAGAAGCCAACAACCAATAAATTTTTGGGCAATCATCTCTATTTTGACGCCGCTCTTCATTTCTCGTAGAAATGCGTCGAAAGACGACATAGGAAATAAACCCCCCCCCCAAAAAAAACTCCTCAAAAACAAATATGGGAAGACCGATGACGAGGGTAAGGGTGTGTAGTTTCCTGATCCTCGCTGCCGTGTTGGCGGCCTCAGCAGCGGCGAAGGTCGTCCACAATACCCCAAAAAAAGCACTGAGGAGGCGGCGCCCCGCCAACCACAAACCTGGCGGCCTGATCCCGGCGGCCTTCGTGCCGACCCTGAACCTGGAGCAGCAGGACTACCTCAAGGCCCACAACGACCTCCGCAAGTCCGCCGGCATGCCGCCGCTGGCGTGGGATGCTAAGCTGGCGGCGTCGGCGCACGAGTGGGCGGAGAAGCGGCGCGGCGACTGCAACTACCGCAGCCACTCCACCAGCCCCTACGGCGAGAACATCTTCTTCATGAGGTACCGCGAGTTCTCGCCAAGGGACGTGGTGCAGTGGTGGTTCAGCGAGAGCAAGATGTACGATTCCCGCCGCCTCCGGTGCCGCTGCGCCCCGGAGAGGGAGGGCTGCGAGTGCGGCCACTTCCTCAACGTGGTGTGGCGGGACACCAAGAGGGTCGGCTGCAGCGGCAACGTTTACTGCAATAATCAGGGCGGTGTCTACATCGTCTGCGAGTACGACCCGCCGGCGCTGTCTGCGGGAAATCCCTTCACCGGCCACCGCCTTTGAGGTCTTCTTTGCTGCATTCATTCCGTCTATCGTAATATTTTTTTATTTTTGAAATTAAGTTGTTGTTTTTGTTTTATTATGAAAAAATATAAATACGGAATGAGATTTGGTTTGGGGCGTGGGAGGCACGAGGGCCGTAGAGTTTCATGTAGACGTCGGTTTTGAGCTATCTGTGTACTTTCCTCTATGCATTAATCGTCATCGATTCTTTGTTTATTTGTGGGGTGGTGTTTTTTTTATGAGGTAATGTTGAATTTCTTATCGGCGTATTTCGAGTAATATTTTTATTTGTTGATATTGATTTGGGTATATATCATTGTATGAACATTGAAATGGAAAAAAATATGTTCCTGGTTTCCAACATTATAAGAGCCTAATGAGTAAAGACTAAAGAGCAAGCGCCGTCTCAAAATTTAATAAATGAATTAAATATGGGTATGCTAAAGGATGGACCATTTCTTCCTCTCATCACATCAAATTTATTGCCCTTATTGCCCTTTATCATTTTCTAAAAATAGCATTGGAAATTTATAAATTTAATCCAATTGAAGTTTAGCGGTAAATACATTGCTTTTCAATTAATTTTTTATTTATTTCTTAGTTAATTGATGGTCATTTAAATCTTACTTTTTATTTTTTTTAAAAATGTTACTTTTTAAACACTAATCGTGAATTATTGTAGGTATAGTATACAATAATTATAGATTTACCAAACTTAATAATCAATTTTCAATTAAATATATAAAAAATTATATATCTTGATCGAATTAGTGGATTTTAATTAATAATTTTAATATAATACTAAAACGTAATAGATTGAAATTAAAAAAGATAATTAAAATGTAAAAAAATGTCCCATGAAAGCAAGAAGGATTAATGACATTAGTATGAAGGATTATATATAAAAACATTAATTTACATATTTTTCACGTTTTTTTCTCACTTAGGTATCTGTTATGAAATTTTGTTAATACTTAAGTACTTGTTATGATATTTTAAAATGTCAGCTGAAATAAAGTAAAAAGGATATTTATACCCTTGAAGGTTTCAAGGATACTTTGGGAACAAAGTTTATGTCCAGGTACCTGAAATGTGATTTTTTCGAGTCCAAGAGGTATTTTGTGATTTTTTCGACTTCAGGTACCGCAAAGGCGCAACCCCCTTTTTTCAGGTACCAATTTTATAGTTCACTAATATATAAAATATAGTACTAGTAATAGTAGGGTATTTGAAGTTGGCCTTATTTGGGTTGAGCCTGGACTTGAGCCGGGCTTCAAACGGTCTTGGGCCAAGACCAGTCAAAGATTAAAAAAAGCCAATTTTAGCCCGCTCCAACTAAGTGGCCCAGCCCAAACCCGCTTTATTTTTCAGCCGGGCCGACATGGGCCACTTAGGCCATGTTGGGCCAGCCCAATAGTTCAATTCTAACCCTCAAAGCAAGAAGAGTACAAATATGAAGTCTAATGAGCCTGAAATTCCATCCCAATATGGGCCGGCCTATGATAAATCCAACTAATGGGCCCTACTGAATGAGCCCAATAGTTCATTCCTGACCCTCAGAGCCCATTTCTACAGCTAGGTGTGTGAGAAATATGTTGGATGTACCTTTTTGGAAATATACACATATTTGGGCAATTTGGTAATGTATTGCAAACCGATGTAAAGATTAAGCAACAGCTATAAAATGTCAAATCTGGCGACCAAGAAAAGTCTCAACAATATCTCTTGATTGTAATAATTTGTGCCAGCACACAATTTAAACTTTGAAATGAAATCCTCGCATTTTGTTTGTTATCATATAATAATAGACTTATATATATATTTTCAAAGGTTGAATCTACATTAATTAAAATATGAGTAATTGGGACATATTTGGTTTCCCTACCCAAAAAGATGGCAATAATATATGATGATAATACAAATGGATTGGATCCACCAGGCACCAGCTGTAGAGGAATGAATTCAAAATCAGAGTGACACCAGAATTTCTAGAGCAGTTTTGGGGGACCAATCAATTGAATGAATCAAGAAGCCCATATACTGATTTACCCACTCAGCATGCAATCCTCCTAAATACAGAAAATAATGTCACTGTCACTCAATTTTCTAGTACATTCTTGACGCTGACTGCAGCATCGGTTATGCCAATATCTCACCCTACCTAACCAGACTCCTATCCTTGCAACTTGAAATCACCACATCGACAATCTCAATAAACTTTTACTACCTTAGATTATTCTTATCTATTTTCCATAGGAATCTACAACATTTTGCTGAGTTACTCCTGATTATAAGAGGTGGAAATTTGGTTGCATAATTACTAGGCCTGCAAAATCGGGTATCCGCACCCGATATTACAGTATTTGGATTGTGTGATTATAATTTACATTATCTAAAATTAATATGTGATTAATATCTCATCATAATTTGCGATGATCGAGAGATAAACAAAAAGAAATAATCTCATGTATGACTGTTAGTCAGTCAATCTAATTGTGAGTTACTAGAAATTTGATCTTTTAGAAGTTTATTGATCTGATGATATAGTAAATAGTCAGTCTTGAGCATGACATTTCATGTATTACTAGTTACTTGTAAGCAAGATCATTATAATATCTTTGTGAGTTGGCTCAAACTATATATACTACTTCAATTTGATATTTGATTTTTATCTTATATTTTAATTAATGATAAGTGTATTTATACACCATATTTATTATAGAAAATGGAACATACTAAAAATATAGTATTTAAATTTTTTGAAAATATTTATTTTGTGCTAGCAGCTAATTTCCTTTATATATATATATATATATATGAGGACGTGTGCAGGTGTGTGTGTGAGGTCATTTAGGCTCGAATTGGTAATGAGAATTGAATCTGTTAGGTGAATTAAGCTAATGTGGCAGGCTAATAAATAAACCAAACTCAAACTTTCAAAGCTTGGTTCGATTATACCTAAAGTAATAGAGAGAAAGACAAAGGGACATTGCCAAATAATTTAATGTGTTTGTTATAATGATCACATGTATGAATACATGCATGTGCCCGACCCGGCCAACCCGGACTTATATAGCCAAATTTCATTTCAAATTATACTTAAACGTAATTGGGTGCACACACCCGATATTGTTACATATTTTGTCACAAATTTTACAAAATACTCCCTCCGTCCACCAATAGGTGTCCCATTTGAAAATGGCACGGATTTTAAGAAATGTAAGGTAATGTGAGTGAAAAAAGTTAATAGAATGTGGATCTCACTTTTATATATTAGTTTTATAATTGAATGTGAGTAGAATGAGTTAGTGGATTGTGATACCTATTTACCAAAAATAGTAAAAAGAAAATGGGACATGTAATGACAGATATATCGAAATGGCAAAATGAGACTTTTAATGGCGGATGGAGGGAATTGTTTAGGGTCTTTTCCATTATTTTCTTTTTGTTACCATTCTTAGAAAGACACTCCTATTCTCAATAGTTTTTACATAAAGTAATTCGCATAATTATTTTATCTACAATTGAATATTTTGTCTTGACGGAAAAAACAGTTTATCAGGACTATTTTTCAATGCATTATTATTCCACATCTAATATTTCGAACGAATTTTACTCCAAAACACGCTGTTTAGTTTATTCGAGGATTTTCTGTATGTAATCAATGCAACTAATATTTCCATTTTTAGATTTCCTAATATATACTGATTTCTAGTGATTTTATCAATTTATTTTAATTTTTGAAATTTATCAGTTTTATTCTCCATCTTTAGTAATTGTATCAATTTCATCCCAATTTTGTCAATTTATTAATTATATCTCAAGTTTTTCAACATATATCAATTTTTATCATCGGATGTGTTGGAAAATGACCTATTATTTTACTTCAAAATATAAGTATATGAGGATATTATTAATATCTCATTTTAATTATCTAAAAATGATTGATTAAAATTAATAAGTTGAAATGATTAAAATAGAATTAATATAAATGTTAAAGGTTGGAATAGAATCGATAAATTATAAATTGGGATTAATCCTCACAGGACTTATTCACTAAAATTTTGATTTACAAAAGGAAAAGTTTTAATTTGTGATTTTCACGTAGATTCACTAAATATTATTAATATCTCATTTTAAATTATACCCTTAATTAACTGTGCATATATATATATATAAAGAAAAAGAACTGGAAAGGTAAAGTTTTGGATCTTATTGGATTGAGGTGAATCGTAATGATAAAAGCTCAATAATAGAATCAAAGTGAATTCTTTGTTACCTTGCTTCTTGAAATAACCATATCTATTCACCTAAAGACACATGATTTTACAAAATATATGCAAAAATGTTTCTTCTTTGAGACTACCCTTATAATTTATTTATCTGCCATAAGATCCAAAAAAGGAATATCAAGCTCTGACTTCTGCAATTGAATGTAAGCTAGGTCCAAACAAGGCTAATCTATATAAATATGTTTAGTTATTTGATATTTAAATCACAACTCATATTTAGCAACAATATTGTTTATGTTTGGGCCACCAACAACGCTCGGGGATGAGGCGGCGTTGCAGACGGCAGAGCACGACATGCTTACACACCCTACTCAGTTAATCAGCATCACGTGTTGCGCATACAGTAGTCGTGCGATTAGGCTAGAAATAGCCATTTAATTTTTTAAAAAATTATCGAATTTTCTGATTTTTTTATATATTTTTTCTCCCTATCATGGAAGACAACGGTCACCACCATTTTTGATTTTATTACATTACTCATTCTATAAATACTCCACTTTCCACCATTTCATTCATATCTTTACATCATATTGTTCTTTATTTTCTTGTAAATTTTCTTCCAAACACTCCATATTTTCTTCAAATATTTTTGAGTGCAAATTCCACTATGTCGGATTACCAACGAAAATTACGAAATTATCTAATATGCAATAGAGTTAATCAAAACAGCCTCAACTTCGACCGAAACAATCCAGTCTTATTTCCAAATCTAGCCGTCAGCAGAATGGCTTCTCAATCGTTACATTCATTATCTCCCTTTCTCTGCTCTTCATCTCCCAAGCTCTCGAGAAAATCCAACTTTCTGACTAAGCAAAAATTCACAGCGCGATGTCCAAGTTGCGTACACAACAGACGAACCTCAGACAATCTTCGAAGTCTATGTCAACATTAACGAAGATCCAATCGTCAAAAATTCCCCAAAAACAATGGACTCGATATAAATTCTACAAACTATGATCTAACTTTATTACAAGATTTTTGAAATAGCGAAAGTGAAAATTGAAGTGGGCATGGTTTACCTAAAGTTAAGTAAAAACTCCGGTACACAAAGGGCATCAAGACCAATAACAAAGAGAGGGAGAGGGGGAGGGGGAGGGGGAGGGCTATTAAACCACAATACTCCAAAAACAGATTGTCGAAAAAAAAAAAAAAAACTGGATCTTTGAATTGAAAATAATACTCTACAAACAATCTCTTGAATTATTTGTATTTTTCTCCGTGTACTTTCACCCTCCCTCCATAATAACAACAATCTGAGATCTCATTCTGACACCAATCTATCAAGATTTTCTCTCTGCCAACAAAATTCCAAGAAAGAGTTTGTTTTCTTTTTGTTATCCAATCTGCATCTCTCTCTCTGCGATCCAGGAACAAACTCTGTCACCATCAAACTTGTATGGGTTCGTCCAGCTAAGGCTGTTGTTGAAAGTTGGCACAAAAGAGATGGAAGGCCCCCATTTTCTTGAACCAGGTTCAAGGTATGAGAGAGAGAGAGTGCCACCCAATCCATATTCTCTGCACTTCTGAGCTAAAAATAACTATTGCACTCTTGTCTCTGCAGAGACAGTTTTTGAAGAGTAAATTTTGCCCATACCCTTTTGGTTTCCTTCAATTTTTATCTTGTTTGTTTCTTGCATATTAATGGTGTCTAGCCCTTGTAGGGCTGTTGGGTATAACACTTCTGCTATGAGTAATCTGGAGTTGAGGTTGGGATTGATGATGAACATGTTGTCTGCTGGCTGTTTTGGATGATATCTGTGTGTGTATTTATATGTTTAGGGTTTAAGTTGCTGTAATTCCTTGTTAGATCAATTGGACATGTAGCTTTTATATGTGGAAAAAGTGTTGTGGTGTATCAAGTAGTTCAATAAATGATGGTGAAGCCTTGTTGGAGGCCATGTGTCGAGGGGGATGGGAGTGGGAGTAGGGGAGATCTAGACGGTAGGGCTAACGGCCTGTGGTGGTATAAGGATCTCGGCCAACATGTTAGTGGTGAGTTCTCAATGGCTGTGATTCAAGCCAACAATTTGTTGGAGGATCAGAGCCAGCTTGAATCAGGGCCGTTGAGTCTGCTTGATTCCGGGCCTTGTGGTACTTTTGTCGGAGTTTATGATGGACATGGAGGGCCGGAGACTTCCCGGTTTGTCAATCAGAGCTTGTTCACCAATCTAAAGAGTATGTATCTCAAGAAACTTGTTAGTTTGTTTGCATCTTTAATTCCTTTGCACGAGTCTTATTGATGATTCGTCTAAAAATTCTGATACACAAGACAGAGAGAAGAGGTATAGGTTAAGATTGACATAAATGCATAACTTCTATATGTGATTTCCTAAATGACTAAGCTTGTGCTTCATTTACTTCATTAGTTTGCCATTAGTTAAACAGTCAAACTTGCTGTGACTGTGAGATTAATGCTTGCTTTGTTGGTAAAAGTCATTGTGCTGGTTGTCAATGGCATGATATGCATAAATCCAGGCTCAGACTTTGAATTTGTTTGGTAGTAGTCCTTATCTGTTGATTAACACGGTTCATGTTTTTTCCCTTTACTAACATGCAATTACCCCATTGAACTAGCTCGCCTTGCTAATGAAAGATGTAAAAGTACAAAGTGAATTTTATAGAGTTAAATATTGAAGTTATGAAGTTTAGCGTATGCGTCATATCTTCCTAGATGTAAAATTACAGGTTCAAGTGTATATTCAAGTAGTTTGATCGGTTATTGGTGGTGTTGGTGCAGGATTTGCGTCTGAGAGTCTAGAGGTATGTGCAGATGTGATTAGAAAGGCTTTCTTGGCAACCGAAGAGGAATTTCTGTGTCTAGTAAGGCAGCAATGGTCTACAAATCCACAAATCGCTTCAGTGGGGACATGCTGTTTGGTAGGGGTGATATGCAATGGGCTCCTTCATGTCGCTAATGCTGGAGACTCCCGAGCTGTCTTAGGCAGGGCAGATAAGAGCGGTAGAGGAGTAACCGCCATTCAAGTATCCACAGAGCACAATGCTAGCCTCGAATCGGTTAGAAACGAGCTCCGGACCTTGCATCCCGATGATCCACAGATTGTAGTCTCAAAGCACAAAGTTTGGCGAGTAAAGGGCATCATCCAGGTAACTATCTATGCATTTCCTTGCATTTCTTCATCTTTATCAATGGCATTCCCTCCAAAAACACTGCTGCTACCAAGGTTATATTCGAGTTGGTTTTATTGCAACAACAGGTATCAAGATCCATAGGCGATGCCTATCTCAAGAGGTCGGAGTTCAACAAAGAACCACTCTTGGCCAAATTCAGGCTGCCTAGACCCTTCAGCAAGCCAATTCTCAGTGCAGAACCGTCAATACTCGTACACAGGCTCAACCCTGAGGATCAATTTCTGATCTTCGCGTCCGATGGTTTGTGGGAGCACCTTAGCAACCAGGAGGCAGTTGATATCGTCACCAGCAATCCCCGTAATGTAAGTCTCTCTGCATCTGCTAGGAAAGAAGAGCTAAGAGTTAGAAGTAGTTTTTCAAGCACGGAGCGAGTTACATGATTTGTGGTACAATTTTCTTGTTTGTTGGACAGGGCATAGCTAGGCGACTGGTGGAAGGTGCTCTTCGAAGAGCGGCCAAGAAGAGAGAGATGCGCTACACAGACCTGAAGAAAATCGAACGAGGCGTGAGGAGGCATTTCCATGATGATATAACAGTTGTCGTTGTTTTTATAGATCGTCAACCCTCTAACGCTAGATCAACTCCCGTTGTTTCCATACGAGGGGGTGCTGGCGTTCCCAACCGTGCAAATTCTTGATGTAACTAGCTCTCTATCTTTCGTTTCGGAAAGAAAAATTAAAGATAAAAGGAATATATTATTTTAATGAATCTCCAATGCCTCTTGAGTTTTACTTCATTTAGCAGAGTAAGCTTCAACAGATAGGTCGTCATATTTCTCATCTTCCTTTCAAATGCAGGTTCATAAAAGGTCTTCCTTTCAAATGCAGGTTCACAAAAGGTCGCATTGGTAGTGTTATTCCCAATGAAGGAATCCATAATAATGCGACTTCGAAATCTTAATAATAATGAGTTTCAACGATTATGAGGTAATTATCAGAAATAACATCATATTTAGATAGTTTGCAATTATATCGTCATTGTATTCTTTTTGCAGTTGCAGCTTCTTTTAAAATAATGTCATTTTCCTCCTTCAATAGCATCATTTAAACATAATTATATTACTAGAAAGTTGTAGTTGGAAAAGGATAGTAAGATTTTATTGAGGAACTTTTTAAGATTTTATACAATTTCCGGATTCCTTCGCAACCAATTTTCTGCTGCATCTACATTTAATGGATTTTTGAGGTGTTGAAAATACCCATAGCAGAATAGAAACAGATGGCATAAATAAAGAACTGAAAACATCCCTCTGGCTGATCAACCAAACTATTACAAAACTTCCAAGCATTCCATACAACTTGCATTGCTAATTAGGAATTACTACCTAGAAACAAAATAAACCTGGCTAGCATTGCAAGTAGATGCAGCAACTAATTCCTGCACATCAAAGAAGCCTAGCTGATTCACCTGGTGTAACCATAAGCAGTCGACAACCACAGACCACCTCCTCACAGGCATTTCATTATCAAAGGACGGGCCAACCATTTCAAAAACGCCATATCATAAGAAATATATAACTACCATGCAAATCAAGAAAAAAAAAAAACCACCAAAATATCAAACAAACTAGAATATTTAAAACCATTTTGAAGAGATCTTACCAGTAAATCTATCAGATCAGATAATTTTTCTGGAAAAATTTGCACAAAATCCCCAACATATGCAATCATCTCAAAATAACTTCAAATGAAGAAAAAGGGTGATGATTTTAAACAGCGGTCGAGTAAATTACCAAACATTATCAAAAGTTGATAATGATCTCTAAAGAGCATCTATTTGAGACGTAAATCATCATTCAAGACTTTATCAGTCACTTCAATAGAAGCAAGCCACAGGTTGGCATATAGTAAATTATGGGCACAGTGACTTCAGGGGGGCATACTATTGGGACAAAAACATTATAACAAAACCTAACAGAAGACTTCTCATGCACCAACCAGACCACAAATTATGGGTACAAACTGTTGAACCAATATATGTTATCTGATGATTCATACATAAGTTATCATGCATATCAATGTTGGCAGTCAGTCAACAAGAAGCAGGTATGACTACGAGAAAAAAGCAGCAAAATTACACAGAGCTACACACATCTTCAACAAGAGACCTATTTAATGCATTAAATTTTTGAAATGGTTGGCTGCCGATTCAGAAGCACTGACATAGAGGAGGTGGCTGTTGATCATTGCAGGCATCAACAGGAAACCCATAACTAAAGGAGTCCAAATTACATAAAACATAAATCGCTTGTAAATCACGGATGACCATGCAAGCGGGTATTAATGTCAGGTTGTCAGCAAGAGGGCAACAGGGGACTTCAAGAAGTTACTCTAACCTACCCATCCTGAAAAAAGAAAAGAAAAAGAGAATGATACATTCAATTAGACATGCCGTAAAGAATAAGTAAATGAGCTTCTAGGTTGACAGAATCTTACACAGAAGACAAAAAGCATGAGATCTGAAAAGATAAATTTCAGATGAATGTCTTACTATAGATTATAGACCAAGGTTTATTCAGGTTCCTCCACCAGCCTTGCCAGATATTGCTTTCTTCTGAAATGTTAAGCCCAGGAATGAGGAAAAGAACCAACAAATCTCACTACCACTACAACTTTCATAAACATTACTATTATTATATTAAGAAACATAAGCATCTCATTCATATAAACGTATATTTATAACTCACCACCTCAATATTCCCCTCTCCATTTGCCTTTGGACTAGACTGAGGCTGAGAAAATCTGCATTGTAGCAAAGCCCATCACATTAAATTAACTTGAAAATTTTCAACTCTTTCAAGATTTTATAATGATTAGCACATTTATCAATTGGAGTACATTCAAAATATCCCCTTCACCAACACTATAATAAGGAAAAAAAATGTGAACAATGCTACACCTGAGTGCCCTTGCTTTCTTTTTATCTTCCTCTGCTGAATCAGTCACAGGAGTTGACCCAAACCTAGCAAGTCTAGCTTTTTTCTTAGCTTCCTCACCTATGGGTTCCGCAATCCCAAACCTAATGAACAATTGAAATGGGTGACATAAACTAATCCAAGAGAATAAAAATTCACATAACAGCACAGCAGCAGCAGCAGCAGCAGCAGCAGCAACAACAAAATGCACACATAAGAACACAGAGGGGAAAGAAGGGCCAAACCTCTCTGCTCTAGCCTTCCTTTTTTGATCTTCAGATTGCTTTGATGAATCCAATCCTTTACCAAACCTGTTTAAAAGCACATACTTAGATAAACTGATCTGCAAACATATTCTGTGAGATAAACAGCAACACAATATTTTTAAATAAAAGTGTACACTAGTCAGCACCAAAACAGCATAATGGGATGTATAAATAATAATCATCCCACCATATCCGATAGCTGTACTGAAACGCTTTGATTTAAAGCCAACTATAGATGCAAGTTCAAAGAATACACAACCAAGTTCAAAGACTACACAACAGACCCAGAAGGTTCTATAACTTTAGGCCTAAATTAAACCATTAAGGTGGCAATCCATATGTGATAATTAGATCGCCGCCACTTCCCAGCACCTATTCGCGAACAAGAACTTGATGAGGTGCCAATTTCTCGAATTCCCATCTCAAAACACCAAACATCTAAATAATCCCAAATGTCGAGCCATAATCCTTACCCTAACCACAACATACAGGTCTGAAGTTACATTATAACAGAAACCCAATTAGTGGAGACAACAATATATACCTCTCGGCTCGAGAATTGCGCTTCTCCTCTTCCGACAGATTTACCGGCATCCCGAACCTCTCCGCGCGCTTCATCTTCTTCTGAATATCCGTGGCCGCACCGCCTTCATCTACGTCGCTGGTTTTCACAGCCGCCGCATCGGGTGTCCCCTTCGTTTCGTCGCCTACGCCGCTGGAAAGTTCTGGGAGTTGCTGAGTCGATGAGGCGTCTTCAACGGGCGATGGCGCTAAATTGAGATCCGTAGTGGTTTTAGGGTTTTCGACTTTAGGTGCTGTCGTGGTCGCCATTTGGGAGAGAGAGAGAGAGAGATTGAAAATTCCAGAAGTTGAAGGAAGAGGGCTTAAAATCCTCAATTGAGAGAGAGAATAGAATATATATCTTTCTGCGTAAGCCTCCAGTGGGCTTTGAGTTAAAGGCCCAAATCGGGCCAGCTACATATAAATTTGAGGCCTCGGTGTCACACTCAATAAAAGTGCTCGCTTTCAAAATAAATAAATAATACTAATATGATTAATTTTGTATAATAAATTTACTCTAAAAATTGTATAATAAACTTCAACGGAAAATGTGTTTTAAGACACGGAGGCGAAGATAAATTATATCCACCTTTATAAATTATTAAATTATTTTTCGATACAAATAGTTAGTGCATTCATAGGTTAGTTCAATTTTAACGTAATGAAATTTTTATATTTAGAATGAGATTATGTCTTTTATAAAATGACGTAATCAATTTATTATTTCTTGTTGTTAAATTTCAATATATTAGGAAGAAAAATATAAAAATGATTCACATAAATCTGGCAGTGTGTGGTGCGGCAATCAACTAGCTGTCTAGCTCATTGGCGGCGGCCGTGTGATTCGTTCCATTTCCATCACAGCTCCACCGGACCACCTCCACAACACAACACAACACTTCTTCACTTAAACTAGAAAAAAAGAAAAAGGAAAAAGGAAGAAGGAAAAAAGAAACAAATTTCTGAAGCCATGAAATTGGCTTCCACAATGCACTCCAATTCAATCCAAATCCATTTCAATTTCGATTTCAATCTGCTTAAATCTTCCCCAGTTAATTGCCCTAAGAATGTCGGCAGTAGATTTATTCTTCGCAGCTCTCGCCCCCTTTTCTCAGGTATAATCTTAAGCATGCATTTTTATGTAAAATAATTATCTGTCACATTGGTGTTGTTGGTGATTTTACCTGTTTTTGGAATAATTTCAGGTGGATGTGGTTGTGGTAGAAAATACTACCATTCAACATCAGCGATCTCAAAAGGTGTACTGAGCAGCAGGGCCCCAAGAAGAAGACTTAGTGCGAATAAATTTTCGACAATTACTTGTGCAAGGAAGACCGAGCATGAGGAGCAAACGTCTACATCGCGAAATGATATCGGTGAACTTTTGGGAATTCGTGTGTGTGTTATCGAGCAATCCTGGTGATTGAATTATTAATTTCGCGGCGATGGAACTGCTGCAATTTGTTTATCCTGTAGGTTTCATTGTGCTTGTTTTTCATTGTTGTTGTTGATGGTGCGCAATGCGGATTGTGGGGTTATGATTGGATAACTAGAGTTACTGTGGTTTAATAATCGTGATCACTAGAAGTGTCTCGATTCCTTTATTTTGCATGATTTATGGTGGCTTTGCTTGAAGCAATATGTTGTGGATCTTCATTTCAAACTGAAAGAGAATAATAGGTTGTAAATGCTAGCTGAGGCTTTCATGGGTGGAAGTGCATGCTGAAATGATGACGCTGATTTGTTTTAATATAACTGAAACTGGTCCCATATATTGCAGCGCATGAAGTATCTAGATATCAGCCATCCAATGGAATTGGTGACCGTGAGGACTCAAGTGATGATGTCTCCTGTGCTGATGCTGAAGAAACAGCTTCGAGAACTGATTATGCTTCATCTTTAAGAACTGTGGGCTTGTGTGTATGTGTTTTCTGACTGTAATTCTGGACATGCTTAAGTTGACTTATATTCGTGAATAAGGTGAATTGAAGTCTGTGTAGTAACCTTTGCTGTAGTTGTTCTCGGCTGTGGTATTTGGTGTTGGTCTCGGTTTCAAAGATGGAGTTGGAAAGGCATCTGAGTTTTTTGCTGGGTAAGATTACCGGCCTTCTGGTGGCACACCTGTTGTTTTGGTTCTAAGCAAGTTCTTCACGTGGGCAGTAATGAACATACTATTGTTCCCTTTTGGTGTTCTATCATCTGTTTTATGTTTATGTTTCAAAGGTGGCCTTTCAAATGTGGCCTTTCAAATGTGATATTAGCAGAGGAAGTTTGACTAATATGGAGTAGCTGAAAGTTCCCTTATCTCTGTGCACAAGCTTGTATATGATGGAAATATGTTATTCTTCTCATAACTTGTTTCACAATTACATTTCCTCTTCAGTATGTTTTTCTATTACAGCTGAGTTGTTTTCCACTTCCAGAAGGACGGGACACAATAATTTTTTATAATATCCTCAGTGTTTGAGTGTAATTTCCCCATATACAAATGTGGTCATTTGTGTTTATGCATTTCTGTTCATGCTTGACTATGTTTAGGTATCTGCTGGAGCAGAGTTTATCTGTGGACAATCTGTTTGTATTTGTCCTAATATTCAAGTATTTCAGAGTGCCGATTAATTATCAGGTCTAGCATCACAGTCCGGTTAAGTCATTTGACCTGTTCAATAATGTCGTTTTCTTTAGAAGATAATTGGACTTAGTATACTTACTTAGTTTTTGTGTTGGTTGATGATTCCATATGCTGACTGAAAATCAGAACCGTGTGCTTTCTTATGGTATTGCTGGTGCTGTAATCTTCCGATTGTCATTGATACTTCTTGGGACAGCAACACTTCAGGTCAGTTGTAAACTTCAATGATGCATGCTAAAATGTAGAGGACTACATGCATGAATAATGTATCAGTATTCTATCCTCGATGCCATTCAAAAATTTACCTTCTGCTTTCGTCTAATTATGGAGTTGGCTTCTCTAGAGATTTGAAGCGGTTAATCTATTTCTGGCGGCAATACTCCTCTACTCCTCATTCAAGGTACCATCCCCTCTGATCTCATGTGACCACCATTATGTCGTCATTCATGTTTATTCTCTTTCACAACATTGTTCCAAATTCATCAGCAATCAGAGATTGCATTTGAATATAATCATGCACATAGAAGATGAATTTGAATTTATATCATTTGGAGGTGACCATGAAGAGAACTTCCTTATTGCCTTCTCTGCTAGTCTGGCTTAATTCTTTTACCTTTTGATACCTTTGCATGAATTTCAGAAGGACTTTCTCCAGAAATTGTGAAGTTCTATGGTGAATAATCTGTAGTTCTATTTGTCCTGTGTCTCAATAAAAATCATAGGATAATATCCTATCATGCTGCCATACAACTTTAAGTTACTTTGGAATCTCCCTGACTCTCAGCGATATCAAGTAGCAGCAGCAAGATGGGTCAAATCGACTTGATGGATATATACAGTTGTTTTTTGACCATGCACAGTGGCCACTCTGTGGACCTCCCTGGAACCATTTCAACTAAAACAAATATCCACTGCATTCCATGAATAGCATGAAATTAGATTTCATTTTTATGTGAAATGATTTATACTTTTTATGTGGCTACACGTGATTGCCTATCTGCTGCTTTCCTGCATTACTAGTATGTTGTAGAAGGGTTCCGATGCATAATCTTATATCTTTTGGATTGCTTATATTATTAACATGAAAAAAGTGGTCACTTATTAGGTTTTCTTGTTGCTGCTCTCTTATTCTGGTTGTATTTATCTTATCAGCTATTTGGCGAGGAAGATGAAGATAGTGATCTTTCAGATAATTTCATTGTGAAGACATGCAAGAAGTTCATCCCTGTAACTTGTAATGTTCCTCATCCACCTTCCTTCCACTTCTTCTGGAAAATCATTTGTCATAAAAGCATGCAGGCACATGCCTGACTCCCGAGCTCACTTTTTACCTTTCCTGGAGTGCTTTCGTGCAGTTCCTTTTTCATTTTTATTTTTTCCTGTTTTGGCATGGATCGCATTGTAAAGTTGAAATGTTGCTATAGAAGTGTAAAATTTTATTAGATTTTTATAGAGGTGTAGGTTAGTGCTTGATTTCGAGCTTGATTTCAGATCATGAAACTTTGTCTGTTTCTGGCTTTCCTTGCCCCCACATCATTTAGAAATATAACTCATAGCTCACTACTGGCATTTGGTTCTGATCCCATCATTTAACCTGTCCTCATCTTGTTTCTTGTTTGGCAGCTGAACACTGCCTACCCTTTATTTTGCATCTATCATTTCTTTTATTTATTAAGTTGATGACTCTAACTCCTTCCACATGTCTAATCTGCAGCTGACTATGATGGAAATCGATTTTTTACTATCCAGGATGGCATGTGGAAAGTAAGTTCTCAATTCACTATCTCACTGTAACTAATGTGACCTCACCTCATGTTGAGACATCTCTCCACTTGATGCATGACTGGAGTTTTGGGCAAAGGCCTTTTCTAATTTCAACCAAGTCTCTGGACACTCTCCTTCTGGATATTTCCAACTGCTGCAAAGGACCTAAAAGCCAAAATTATGTGTTTCACATTTTCAGCATCCCATGTACATAAAATTTCTAAGAAATTGATTTCTAGCTTCGTTTCTAACAGGAGTCGAACATTTTGGACAGGCTACACCTTTGCTTCTGACAGTAGCAGTTATTGAACTCAGCGACATTGCATTTGCTGTAGGTGTCCTATTCAT